>VDFB02131574.1:0-22378 GCA_007258455.2 Sequoia sempervirens | reverse complement strand
GTGGATGAACAATGTGTATTGGATGATTAACAATGAACAAATGAATGAGTATATATACACAAGAGAGGAGAAGAGACGTGTCTCTTCAAGTTGCTAGTCGGCCTAGATAAGAATATAATATATGATAATCAAGGAGTCGGCCATCCATAACAAGAAGTCTTCACATAAGAAATCGCGCCTTAAGAGAATGAGGTTGGCCTCATTCAATTCTTCATTAACTGATGCCTCTTCAAAATTCATGCCTCTTATAAATTAACAAATGAAGTAAGGAGACGCTGGAAGAAATACGACTGAAGCTGCATTTAATCATCAACACTCCCTTTCAGCTAGGGAGAATACTTCCAGTTGCACAAGAAAATCACCTCATCGTGATGTCTACCACTATGGCTACAACCATGAGTGGACAAGAAGAATATCACCTCATCATGATATCAGATATTGCCTCAACACGATATCAACCATAATGGCTACAACCATACTATGGTGTGTATAAGTGTTCATCACTTGCTTGATGTTCTCACCTCAACATGACTTTCACCATGGCTCTCTCAGAGGGTGAAACACAAGTACAAAATATGTCATGGAGTCACACACATGACATCCACTATGACTCTCTCAGAGGGTGGAAACAAGGGCTTTCACCTCAAATCTCAAAGAGAAATGCATTAACAAGGGCTTGCACCTCAAATTCTTCCGTCACAGAAGAAAATGCATTAAGAAGGGATTTCACCTTGAACTTCTCTCACAGAGAACTCATTAATCAAGGGATTTCACCTCAAACTTCTCTCACAGAGAAGAACTCATTAAATAGGCTCACTAATATTGAGACTCTTTCTCAGTTAAGGCTGGATTCTCCACCATACCAAGTTTATCTCGAAAGTACACAAACTTGATTTTGGAGAGAGGCTTGGTGAGAATGTCTTCCGTCTGCTCTTCAATGCTGATATACCTCAACTGTATAGCCTTCCGTAGTACCATATCTCTAATATAGTCGTACTTGATCTCAACATGCTTGATTCTGTCATGGAACACAGGATTGACAGAAAGCTTCACGCAACTCTGATTATCACAATGAATGATAGTAGGCTCCATTGATTGTCCAAACAATCCTACAAGGAGCTTACGAAGCCATACTGCTTCCCGAGCTGCCATACAAGCTGCAATATACTCTGCCTCTGCTGTACTCAATGCTACAAATGATTGCTTCTTGTTGCACCAGGATATCATAGTAGAACCCAAACTGAAGCAACAACCAGAGGTGCTCTTCCCATTTGTGACACACCCTGCCCAATCAAAATCAGTGTAACCATGTAACTCCAAGTCTGCATCTAAAGAATACCTCAATCCATATCCAATTGTGCCACGCTAGTATTTGAGGATATGTTTAGCTGCAACAAGATGTATCTGTCTCGGCTCACACATGAACTGACTAAGTGCACTCACAGCATAACAGATATCTGGTCTAGTGTGAACTAGATACATCAAGGACCCAATCAGTCGTCTATACAATGTAGGATCTGTTGTGATCTTTTCACACATCACCCCATTCAAAATGGGGACCCCCTAATTTTTGCTCTGTTCCTCGTTTTTTGTCTTTGGTTTTGTCTCTCTCTCTGTCTCTCTCTTCTGTTGTCTGTCTTTCCGGGTATGTGCCCGCCTTTGAGCTTAAATGTGAGATTTTGGCTAAGTCTATAGAATTAGGGTTTTGAGTTTTCTGGTCAATTTGAAGTCAAATGGAGTGAATAAGTTGGAATCTGAGCTTCACGTTGCAGTCAGTATGCTTCCAGTAGGCTCCCTCTGAATTTTCACTGAATTCTGGCAATTTTCTATTTTTAGTAAGTCTCAATTTGGGGTTTGTTTTCTCAAGATTTTCATGTTCTGATAATTGCACTACATTCTGAGCACTTTGAACTCATCACTGGAAAATTTTGAGCTGAAATGGACTTGCTATTTTTAGCAGTCCTACCTTCGAGGGCCATTTTGAGGGTTTGCATGTTGGACTTTTAGATGCATGTCCAAAGATTCTTTGTGGGTTTTTCAGGACCTTCGCAGCGATATAGCATGCAAAACGAGATGGTAACTTTCAGTATTCATCCTTCAGAGGCTATTTTTAGGGTTTGCATGTAAGTTTTCTCAGCACATGTTAGCATTATCTTTTTGGGTTTTTCGAGAGCTTCGCAACGAGGTAACATGCATGTGGAATTGGTCACTTTTCAGAAACTTGCTATTTTTAGCCAGTGCTTGCATGTTGATGAATTTTCTGGGTTTTTCAAGATCTCTCGAGCAGTGTGACATGCAAAATCATCCGACAACTGATGGGTCACCTTTTTAGACGTTTACTATTTTTAGCAGTACCACTCTAGCAACTACCCAACACTTCAGAAACACGAACACAGTGACATGCAACAAAAACAGAGTTAAACAGAGCTCATTTGATACACATGCAAGGAAAATTAAGGTTTCCAGCTTCGGGACCCAAAATGAGGGGTCAAACGCCCAAATTTCCAAAAACTGAGGTATCCCATCGTGATCAGCATCTTCCAAGGAGTCCGCTGGTAAAATTTGAAGACAAACGGAGCACTTACTATTTATAGTAAGGCGTTCTTGAAATAGGCTATAAATAGAAAGTCGACATCAAGTGCCAGTGTGAACAGATAAGTCAAGTGATGAAGACCCCATGCCGCAAATTTCAAGCTGAATGGAGTTGCAGAGGTTCAAAAGGGAACACTTACTATTTTTAGCAGGCCAGTACAGAGGGATTAGGGTTTCCTAAATTCAAGGGTAAAACACGACAGTCATGCAAATGCAGCATCCAGCCATGACCAACACTCCCCAGGCAAACAACACGCAAAATTTGAACTCATTCTGAGCAATTGCTATTTTTAGTAAGTGGCTAAAAATAGTAGGCATAGGCAGGCATTAGGCCCCCAAAAGTTCAACCACATCCCGAGGTTCGAATCAAAGCAAAAATCAGGCCTTTCGGAGTCAGAAGTTAGTTCAAAGCAAAAAATGTGAAGAACTTTCTAAAAATAGAAAGCTAGGGCAAGCCAGGGGCCACATGAACAAATCACTTCGAATCAGACAGGAGCTTTGAAATTCATCCAAGTTTGATAAAATGAAAGCTCCAGCATCAAAATTCGCCCTAGAAGCTGCTTGAAAAGCCATGAAAAATTCATCTAAGTCTAAAAAAATGGAAGCTCAGCCTGCCAAATGCACCTTGAGAAGCTGAAGATGGGTAAAAATGCTACTAAGGCATTGAAAATGGAAGCTCATAGGGAAATATGCGCCCAAACTTGAGGAAGGAGGCTTGAAAGATTCTAAGTATTGAAAACTTGAAGCAGGCACCTCCATATGCGCCCTTGAAGCTGAGGATGGCATGAAGTTTTTTTTTTTTCTAAGTGTGAAACTTTAAGCTCACCCCTCCATATGCACCTTGAGGAGGAAACAGGGTGGAAATTCCACTAAGTGCTTTAAACTTGAAGTAGATGCTCTCAAATGCGCCTTGCCTTGCATGAAGAGTTCAGGGAATTTTCTAAGTGTTATAAACTTGAAGCTTCCCCCCCCCCTCCAAAAGCGCCCAAGGTAAAGTTGATATAAATTTGATTAAGTCATTGAAATTGAAACTACAAGGCCCTAGATGCGCCCTAGCTCGAAGAGATGAGTTAAAGAAGTGCTAAGGAACTCAAACTAGAAGCACATGGCCTCAAATGCACCTAGGAAGGAGACATCAAGATAGAAAAATATTCTAAGGCGTCAAACTCAAAGCACAAGGTGGTAAATGCGCCCTTGACAAAATGAATGCTTAAAACTTGAAGTTCTACCCTTCATATGCGCCTTTGGCTGGAGGAGTGGTGGTAAAAGTTTCTAAGTGTTTCAAATTGAAAGAAAACCCCCTCATTTGCGCCTTGACTTGTGGAGAGGCTGAAGAAAATTTGAAGGCATGGAAATTGAAACCTCAGCACCCCAAATGCACCCAGAGATAAGAGCAAGGTAAGAAATTTTCTAAGTCTTCAAAATGAAACTAGAAGGGGTGAAATGCGCCCAAGGTAAAGAGGAAGCCTTGAAATTTTCTAAGGCATTGAAATTTAAAGCTTGAAGGGTCATTTGCACCCAAGGAGAGAAGAAGATGGCTGAAAGTTTCTAAGTATGAATAACTTGAAAGTGAGCCCCCTCATATGCGCCTTGACTTGTAAGAAGGGCTAGGAAATTTTCCAAGGCAAACAAATTGAAAGTCCACCTTGTGAAGTGCGCCCCAAACTTGGAGGAAGCCTTGAAAATGTCTAAGTATGGCAAATTGGAAGTTGGACTTCCAAATGCGCCTAGGTTAAGGGATGAAAGTAGAAATCTTGCTAAGTTATGAAAATTGGAAGCTCAATGTCCCAAATGCACCTAAACTTGGAGAGGCTGAGTTAGGAATTTTTCTAAGTCCTCAAAGATGAAAGTAGCCTACCTCAAATGCACCCAAGCTGGAGGTTGAAGTCAGAAAATTGTCTAAGGAAAGGAAACTAGAAGTAGAAGGGATGATATGCACCTAGCTTGAAGAGGAGTTGACAATGAAATTTTCTAAGGCTGAGAGAGTGAGAGTTGGATCCCTTGAATGCGCCCTTGGGAGAAGGGTACTGGAAAATGTTTTAAGTATTGGAAATTGAAAGTGGAAGCCCCTATATGCGCCCATGCTAGTGATGCGATAATAAAATTTTCTAAGTATCAAAATTTCACCTCTAGAGAAAGTATGCCCAAACTTGAGAGGATGATGAAATTTGTTCAAGCATGGATGAATTGGCAGTGGATACGTCAGAATGTGTCAGCTTCATGAGGTTGATAAAGTTTTCAAGGCCAAGCAAGAAAATAAGCCCAGAGATGAAGAATAAGAATAAAACTGTTGGCAAAATATTTTTCTAAGGTTAAAAATTCAAAAAATTAAATGTACCCCCTTCGTTTGGAGACACATGAATTTGACGCCTTCTGAAAGGAATTTTCTTCTGGGTATTGGACGTCTACGATGATGAATGGATTTTAAGGTCTTCCACACTTCGCCAAGGCCTTCGAGATGAAAATTTTGATGGGCACCAGATTAATGAATTTTCTAAGGGGAAAATTTAAAATTTTTCTAAGGCAAGGAATAAAATGTGTTGTGGACATAAAAATGCCTTGGCGGATGAATTTGAAGTTGGATGCCTAGATAATTTTTTATCAAATTCCTGATGAGAACATTTTTCTCGAGCCAGAGTTGGATGAAAGGTCAGAGTGAACGCCTCAGCCATAAAAGTGAATTTCTTGAAGAAGACGCAGTTAAAGCTAACACTCTCAAAAGATGATTTTAAAAATGCATCTCTTAAATACGCCCTTGAGGAAGTTGAAAATTTGTCTAAGGCATTGAAATATGATGTACAGGTGTTATATGCCCTAGCCTACAGATGTTGAAAAATCATGAAAAAAGAAAAAGTTGGCTAGAGAAAAACGACAAACCCTTGGAAGATCAGAGCATGAAAATCAGATGAGTAAGGTAAATTTATATTATGAAGTGTTTTAATGTTCTTCCTTTTTGTCTGTTTTGCAAGATGAATGTAGAGGTCAGAGCATGATGACTTGAGGTGATGGGGCAAACAACCCAAAACAACATTGCAACCTTGGAAGGGATGAAGTTATGTGTTTCGGGCTCCTCCACGAAATCTCAGTTGCACCCGAAACATGAAAGAAGAAAGTTGCAAGAAATGGCTAAGTGTTGAGACCTCGTATGTGCCCAACTCAAGTGGCAAAGAGGAAATATTTTCAAAGCTCAGGATGGAAGAAAAGAAATGGAAACCCAAGCAAGTACTTCAAAGTTGAAGAACATCAAGGAGGAAAATCATCGTCAAGCAAGAGAAAGAAGTTGCAGACTTTAAGTTTCAGATTGAGAACGTGCCCATCGTACCAGTCCAAGAAATTGAAGCAGTAATGATCAAATTCATCTAGTTTGCAGTCAAGAAGAAGAACAAGAACAGTGTGAATGCGTTTCAAAACAGGAATCTTCTAGAAGATGGTGGCCATTAATTGCTCATTTATTACCCCACTCTTCTTTGTGGCGGTTTTTAGGGTGAATCTTGTTTAGGGCTGAGGTGGCTCGATCTAAGCCATCCAGCCGATTGTAATTTGAGCCGTCCGTTGGAATTGGCCAGCTATATAAAGGGGCATCCCCCCTCATTTGTACCCTAGTAGAGCTTAGAGATCAGACTAGAGACTAGAGCAGAGAGATTGATAGTGTAGTTGATAGCTTAGCATAGTGTAGTTTGAAAAGGAAGGAAAGTCTTTCATTTGAATACTTTGTAAGAAGTTGTTGTGAGCACTTTCATAATAAAATATTTTTTCATTGATGGTGATCTCCTCTTTGTTATGAGTAGCTAGTGAGGCTTCTTCATCCTTCCAATTCACGTAGAATCAAGAAGTAACTTAATATAGAGTAGTTTTCATTTTCATGCAAGTAGATGTTAGTTGTGGATTTGTGGTGTTAATTGAGGCAACTTCATTTTTATCCATACCACTAGCGGCTTGCTGACGGCAAGTTTTCCTTGTGTGGTCAACTGGAAAACATTACAAACTTAACTTCGATTGTGATTCAGGTGTTTGTATGCGTCGTTATGATGGTACATACATGTTGAGTTATAATTTGAAAACCTCTCGTCACTCCCTTGAAGATTGTACCGACTTTGTGTAAGTTGTCCAACGTGAGGCGGAGCAAAGTCTGGTCGAAGTTTGTTGAGATTGATCCCACGTCCCTTCCTTAGATAGAACATAAAATTCTTAGGCCTTACACTCATTTTAAATTCAATTCATTTTTGGTTAGCGTTAGGAAATTTGCACTTACTTGCCAAATCATCCAAATTACATGAAAGCCCTTAATCTACTGTTTGCTGTCAGCTGTCGAACAATTGTGTAAGTCCCCTTAAAATACCAGCAAAATCACATCAAGCCAACTGAGACTATTCGCACTGAAGGAACCTTGGAGTTGAACGCATGAACTCTCTCGCAATCTTAGCGTGCTAGATATTTTGATCAAGAGAGAATAGGGTAGCCGTTGGCGACTTTATTTTGTGTTGGTGCGGTCACGAAAAACACATCAACAGGATCCACCAAGTCTGAACTAGCTGCAGCCTCCTTCAACTTATGTAGGTTGGTCTCCATGGGTGTAGACATGGATTTGCAATCCATCATACCAAATTTCTTAAGTATATCAATGGTGTACTTCCCTTGACTTAGAATCATCTCATCTGGTTTCTGCCAAACTTCTAAGCCAAGGAAGTAATGCATAAGCCCAAGGTTCCTTATCTCAAATTCAAAAGTTAACTCGTTACACTCGAGAATTAGGTGATCTTCTCCAGTAAGAATCAAATCATCAACATACAAGACCAAAATTAATGCTTCACCATTGATTACCTTGAAGTAGAGATTAGAGTCAACATCATTCTTCAAGAAGCCCAAACTTGATAGGTAATGATCAATCCTTTCGTACCATGCTCGAGGAGCCTACTTAAGACCATACAAAGCCTTCTTCAATTTGCAAACATGAGACCCCTTCCCATGAACCTCAAATCCATCAGGTTGCTCGATATAAACTTCTTCAATCACACCATTCGAAAACGCTGTCTTCACATCCATTCGGTGAATCTTCCATCCTCTAGATGCAGCAATAGCAATGATGGTTCTGACAGAAGTATAGCGAGCAACAGGATCAAATTTTTCTTCGTAATCAACTCCCTCTTTCAACCACTTTTGTGCAACTCTTTTCTAATATTTGTCATTTTTCTCATTCCACACCTTCTTACATTCTTCAATTGAAATGATGAAATTTTTTGTCCATGGTGATATTGAGAAACATCTCTCAACATCATCCGGCCTGAGGCTGCAAATAGTACACCCATCTACTAATTGGATTTCTCATGTTGTTGGATTGTAATGCTTAACACAAGCAATTACGAATTCAAGACTCTACACTGAGATGGGTATTGAAGTTGCTGCAAGCAACCTGGATTGACCAAGATTCTTGGCTGCAATGTTTCCTGTGTCTTCCAAAGCATGCAAATTAAGCACTAGAAACCAGTGCTCCACGGGGACGCGTCCCCTGCATTTTTTACCCGTTTCCCGTACCGGGTACGAAACGGGGACGCGGGGACGGCTAGGAAATGTCCCCTAGCAGTCCCCTTTTGGCCTCCAAGTACCCGGTACTTCTAGGGGACTTTTGGCAAAAGGTAGGGGAAGTAGGGTACTTCTAGAAGTACCCGAAACTTCCCAGCCATCCCCCATCCGTACCGGGTACTTCTAGAAGTACCCTATGGCCCAGCAACAAAAAAAATACATTTTTATAAAAAATTAAAGTTTTTTAAAATGAAAAAAAGGCATGGGTGGGCCCACAAGGGACGCCCCATGCCTCTTAACCTAATTTATGCCTTATATATGCCCTAAAATAGTTTACATAAAATATAATAGACTTTAAAATGGCATTCATACATTGATCTGATTATCAAATTCTGAGTTTCATTTCCTTAAATTTTACTGTCATAAAATGTTACAATATAGCTACAGCCTTACACATATTCAAACTGGAAACTAATATGGACAGATTTGCATATATATGATGCTGAGAATGGGCTACAGCAGTGAGGAAACTACAGATAACTAACTGATTGAATAACAGCAGCAACAACAATTTACAGATAATTATATATCTCAGACCAGACCTGGAATAAGCTCACGCCTGGGCCAAATAGTCACTGGAATCTCCTTGCAAATGAGTGCAGGTCTGAGTAATCTTCATGCCAAGGCATATCCCACTCCAGGTGACCAATATTCAAGCTAACTGGGCACAGATATTCACTCACAGCCACTGTGAAAGGATCCATGTCTGCTCACTGTTCTGAACTACGAGCTCACGTTGATATTAGAAACCTCTTCAAACCCAGTTGCTATGCCCAATATAGTAAAATGAGAAAAAGAAACTCATTTTTACATTTGGCTTGTGAAGTGAAGGAGAGCAAAAGAAGAGCAGCTGAGTGAAGGATTGCCAAACTAGTTAGTATCGTCAGACTCCAGCCTTACGTTGGGATGTTAATCCCAAAGATGCTATGCAGATTGAGGAGAATGCACATGAGGGATTGGTGGGTGTTCCATTGGTTGAGACAGATCCTTCTATTGACATGGACACTGACACTGACTTAGACTCGTGCTCTGATGGCGAGGGCGATGCTGATTTAGACCTACCTTATGCTGATTAGGGACCTTGGACAGCGATATATTTTCTTAGTTTTATGTTTATCATGTCATTTCATAGTTGAGACTTGGAGCCTTTGGGCATTTTGGTTATAATTATCAGACTTTTATATGATATGTATGCACATTTATAATGAAAAGCATTTGAACTTTGTTAATTTGTTTGTCAATTCTCATGTGAAATCTCAATTCAAGTCTAATGATATGTATTAAGCTTATACAATGTCTAGAATGAATGCTTTATCAATGTTATGCTATGAACTTTTGAAATTTCTCTATATTTTTAAAAATTTCCCTATTTTTTTGTCAGCCGTCCCCTGCCGTCCCCTAAAAAATGACCCAAAAGTACCCCCGTACCAGAAACTCGTCCCGCCGTACCGGGTACTCCCCGTCCCTGAAACCCCGTGGAGCATAGCTAGAAACACATGATGCAAGTTGGTTTCGAATGTTCTCAAGCAATCGTGGAGCAACACTGATTTGGTTCTGATTTATGTTGGAGAATACTGCATGTCAAAAAACTTGAATTTTGACTATAAACACGCTGTGTTTGGAAAAGTTTGTACAAAATGCTAAAAATAGGTTGCTGATTTTTCTCCAAAAACGCAGATTTTCAAAAAAAGGATGAGGTCTGGGTTTTGTAGACAATCCTGTTCTGAAGGGACCCAGATCGTTAGATTTTGAAAAAGCTAAGGATTTCCCAAACATGCATGATTTCCTAAAAAATAGGGGCCGACATGCAAATTTTTAAAATTTTCCAATCTTCAAGAGGAGAGAAAAACAAGTAGACACGGATCGATGAAACTTGAAAATTCTGACCACCTGTTTCTAAAATGTGATGCCCTAGAAAATCAGGCCATGAAAAAGCTTGCTTTTGTGCTTTCCAATCTCGAATCTATGAAGAACACTAAAAAAGCACTTCGTTTGAGCCTCCAAATCTTGATGAGAAGAAAATTTTATCTTTCTTCCTTTGAAAGCCAACCTGTAAATTATGAAAAATGAATGCTAAATGCTTTCTTAAATAGGGTTTCAAGATAAAAAGCGCTTTCATGCAAAACCCTATTATTTTAGAGTCTAATAGAAACTATGCATGTAAATTTTTTGACTTTGTTTGCATCAAAAAATGACTTCGTTTGCATGAAACCGTGAATTCCTCTTTTATAGCTGCAAAAAGCATGTATGCATGAAGGCACAATTTTCATCAACGAAAAATGGAGACTGAAAAATGGCTAAGGCATGAGCTCTTGGGAGTGTTAAATGGATAGGGGTGCCTAGCTTCTCCAACGTTAGTCAATTTTCATCATTTTCAATCTTTCGCTTGTTTCTACTTTTGACGAGACCTGCCTCTGTCTTCGATGATTCAGAAAACTAGCACTACCAACTAATAAAACCTTTTTGACCATGGCAAGCTCATGTTTGATCACTATTGAAGTGATCCCCAGCCTCGTACCAACATCCGACGTCATCTGATCATGATTGTACACCCTCGAACCTATTGATGGAGATTGAAATGGAAGGAGGCGTGTTGGAATCAAAAATTTACTGAGGCATGAAACCTTGGGCACCCTTCTTGGCTAGGGATGCCCAACTTCTCCAACCTTAGCCAATTTTGAAAATTTTCAAATTTTTACTTTCTCCATTTTGCGTGAAGCCAGTGACCCCTATTTGATCTTCATTGTTAGGCATCTGGTGAATAACAGAGTCTAAAATTCAATCAATCTAGTAAGCCTAATCATATCTGAGATGAATTATACCTTTTGCCAACCTTTGTTACTGCATCTGACTGATTTTTTGAAAGTTGGAACATGGCTGACGAAGTAGTTTTGAACGTTTTCCAGAAGACGTGAAAAATATTCTAAGGCACTGAAAGCTAGGCGCCACTCCTTGACAAGGGCACCCAAGTCTTCCAGAATTAGTCAAATTTATGAGATTTTCAATTGTCCTTTGACTTTCTTTGTTTTGCATGAAATGCCTCCGTTCGATTTGTTTTATCCGTTGTCTGACTGTTCCTTGGCACTAGATGATGATTTCATTGAAGAGCTTGAGCATAGCCAAGATGATCTCCAACTTTTCCCAACCTTAAAAGTACTTTTGACTAGATTTGAATTGAGTTGAAGAGTCAAATTGTACATTTTTCGAAAAGCAACAAAAATAAAACAAGGCAAGAGATCTTGGGCGCCCAAATCTTCCAAAGTTAGAAAATTTTGATGATTTTCAACTTTTTCATTTTTCGTTGATCGCCTTGCGAACTACATTCACCATTTTGCATGCGACGAACAACGTGTTGTACCCAAAATAAAAAAATTTGGCATTATGTATAAATTGAGCTAAATCTCGTTAAAATTCCATCTAAAGTCTATTTTAGGTCAAATTAATCATAGAATCTTGGTGTGTTTCTGTCAAGGAACACGTGTGCAAAATTCTGAAAATTTGAAAATTAGGGTTTTACGCCCCTATTTTCAGGGAAACCCCCGAAAATAGGACCTTCCCAGAAATGATTGAAAATGATTTTGATAGGATTAAAAGGCTTCACGATCACATTGGTCAAGTCAGAATCATCAAAAAACAGGTTTTACTATGGTGGGTCTATTTCTATTTTTCAGGAACAAAGTTAGGAGCTCCGCAGCCATTAATAGCAGATTGGCCAGTACCAGGTGCTGAAAGCTAAGCTTCGAAAGCTTCAACGACGCAACCATGATGGAAAAGGTCTAAAATGATGCTGTTTGATGAAGGAGATTCCTGAAATTGAAAAAGGTCAAAATTTGACTAACTCTAAAAACGTTACGAAGGAGAGACAGTTCACAATGCTGAAAAGAGCCTTTTTCAAGCAGGGGCACCCATGATCTTTTAAGGTCAAATACAGTCACCAAGATCTTCCAAGGCAGTCATCCTTGACGTCTTCTTGCTGGCGCAACAACGAAACAAACAAATAAATCATCTGAGGCGTAGACCATAAGCAGCTCCTGATAAAGCAAAAAGAGGCAGTTGAAGAAATATCAGGAAACCACTGTCAATGGCGAAAATCAAAGAAAAAAGAGCCTTTTCAAAAGAAAGGAACCCTTCCTTTTGGACCCCCAGATGCTGATCAACGACAAAAGGCTTCCCAAAATAACCTTCTTAGCCTAGGTACATCTTAATGACGCAACTGAAAGCACAGGCATTTGATAGGGCAGTCAATAGATAATCAGGATCAAAGAAGGCAACTTTTCGGACAAAGATAACCATGCTGAAAGACAAAAGAGCTCTTTTCAATGAGGGGTGCCCTTGAATAAAGGAACCCTAAAATGAATTTCAAGTTTTCTGAATTCATTTATCTTCAGCAAAACGAAGCTGGCTACCTGGCAAGATATCAAGCGAAAGCATCTGATTCTCCAATCAACGAGAAATCCAAATCAAAGTACGAGAGGTCATTTCAAAACGCTGAAGAACGAAGATTGAAAATTCACTAAGGCATAAGCAAAAGAGCCCTTTCTTGGAAAAGGCGCCCTTTCTTGGAAAAGGTGCCCTTTCTTTTGAAGCCCTAAACTCAACTTTTATCATCATGTCTCCCAGGCACTTCTCTTCAGGTCAAACCCAGCTCAGCGATGAATGTGTCGGCAACTGCTCAGGATCAATAGATCAAGCCAGATTCAGGATCAAACTGAGATCATTCAAGAGAGAAAATAATACAAAACTTGCAAAAATCAAAAGGGACGCCTTGAAGAAGTCAAAGGTCAAGTTGTTGACTAAAGTCAAGATATTTTGAGTTAAACTTGGCTAAAACACTCCACGATCAGTGGAAATCACCTTTTTTAACTTCAGATCAAGCCAAAACCACTTTTGATCATGAGTTAAGTCCCCAAACTTGTGGATCTAAGGCTTGAGTCTATGTAATCAAGGTATAGGCATCCCACTTCATTATTTCATTGCAGGTTGATGATCAAGAACAGCCATAAGCTCTCAAGGACGCCATTGACACATCTGGACAAGGTTTTCATCCATTCTTTGATATGTCTTGCAGATCTGAAGCAGAAGAAGATTGCTAATTTGAGGATTGAATTCAGAGACAGATTTTCTCCGAGAGTCAAATAAAAACTTTCAATCCATCTTTTGTCTACTTCCTCTCTTCTTGTCTTAGGTTTTCTTGCACATTTCAAAAAGGTGATAGGCTACATCAGATCAGATCAACTGGGTACATCTAGCATAATTTTCCAGAGAAACCCATCTCGTCAAATTTTCCAGAATCAACAAACTTGCTGCCCCTATTTTTGGGGGTTTTTCCGAAAAAGTTTCAAAATCAAAATTCTAAGGAACTAGGCTTGTTCAGCCTTGAAGCACGAACAAAACCCATGTGCCAGACTTTTTCCGAAAAAATACTTCTCGGCAGGGCGCTATTTTCAGGGGTTTTTCAGAAGTTGTCTAAACACGTCCGTGTTTACAGTCAATAGGCGAGTTCTTCTTCACAGAGTGACAATTTGGCGTCCTTGGGCTCCAATTGAACAACCAGACCTTGCACCAGTAACTCTCCAACCAGATCTTACACACATTGCTGGAGAGCAAACGGACATCATCAGCAGTTTGCGGATCTTTATCTTTGAAAAGAATACATCTCCCGCTCAGTGGAGAGCTGCAGCAATTACTCTGGACGAAGAAGAAAGAAAGGTTGATCTTGTAGCATCAAGACCATTTTTACCATCTCCCACGTGGCAATAAGCACCTTAGCTTGCCAGTTGTGAAGAGGTCATTCCAAGCATGGAGCCGCCAAAATTTACCAAGAGCAAAAAACTTGCACAAGAAGAGGAGATGGCGTGTCATCAAAGCATTGACTATCCGAAAACATAAGAAGTCAACACATGGATCAAGGAGCTGTTGATCGGAAGTGATGATGAGGTGTCAGACACCTAGGAAGGATGTCCTACCCTCCAAGTGGCATTTATGATACTTGAGTTTGACTTGATGCTTCTTTCCAAGTCAACTCAAGATGACATTAAATGTAACTGGAGTTAACTTGATGCCCCTTTCCAAGTTAACTCCATATCCCTTAAATCATGCATTGTCAGATCCCACTGATTAAGGAAGTCTAATCGGCTTCCATGATTCATGGATCTTAGATCTCCACTAAATGTGGATGTCTATTTTGGTGGGATACTTTCATTAAAGTTCACCTTTAGTTTACTTTCAGTCAACTAAAGTGGTTTCCAGTTGACTCTTTGTTTGCTTTCAGTTAACTGAAGTAGTTTTCCAGTTAACTACTTGTTCCCCCTCTTTTTTAGGAATAAATCTTGCTAATTGATTGGCAAGAACTTCATTGCTAACTCAAGGATATTTTGGGGTTGCCCACTCCTTTGAGTTCTATAAATAAGAGCCTTGGGCTCATTGTTTGTTTAACTTTTACTTGCTATGCAAAATTGTTGCGCCATTGTTGCCAACAACTTTGAAAGCGGATATTTGTTCACTCTTGGATGAGAGTTCGTTGGTCGATTGTGATTGTGCATGATTTCGTGCCCTTGCTTTCCCAACCTTTGTAATTCGTTGATAAAGCTTTGAAGAAGAATATCAGAAGGAGCTTGCATTTTGATCAACCTATTTGAAGTATGTCTACGTCTTGCTTCTAATAGCTTGTTGTTTCATTTCCCTCCTCGGATAGGGGTTCCTCCTCCTTGGATATTTTTCATCGACAGTTATCGTTTGTTGTTGTTTAATGTATTGTCCTTCAATTTATACTTCGGATAGGGGTTCCTCCTCCTTAGCAAGCTTGTTGACCAAGACGTCGTAACTTTGTTGTTTCTTGTAAACCGTTTCCTAGCCCATACCTCGGATAGGGGTTCCTCCTCCTTGGCAGGTCTCAGAACCAGTTTACCGTAAAGAGTGTCTGCTTGTACCAACCTTATCCCGATGTATACCCGAGAGTTCAGAGCCTCGGTCATATGCTCAGGAGACGGCGAATTCAGGTGATCCAACCATCCATTCCCGCTCCTTTACCCTCATGCTCTGTTTACTTTGAAGGTATTGGATAGATTAAAAGCTAGAATAGTCGTAGTTAAGATTTGCAGAAACCAGAGAAAAGCTTAGCTACGACGCATTGTGTTTGTGCACCCTTATGTCCTACCGCTGAAGTACAAAAAGACAGGAACCTTAGTTAACCATTCCCTTCCTTACGCATTGCTTTCAACAGAGAGGGACTTCTCCTCTTTAAATAATGAAGAAGTGTTGCAAAACATTTGAAATAGCTGAATTTTTACAATCAGCACTCTAGAGGTGCTAATTTAAACGCCAACACAACGGAAGCTGAAAAATATTCTAAGGCATGAAATGCCAACTGCCCTTCTTGGACAAGGGCTCCTGGACATCCCAATGTTAGAAGAACTTTCACAATTTTCAACTTTTTTGAATTTTCCTTCTTCGTTCTTCATTCTACGTGCATGTTTGTCGTTCGTCGTGTCTGTGTAGCACTTGAGACATGGAATTTAACACCTGGCAGCTGACCTTTCTCCATTGATGACCTCGAAGCTCATGCTTTGCCTTCTGAAAAAGCAGAATAGACCCACAGAGAAATCTTGACCTTTTGATGATTTTGACTGGACTAGCCTGATCGGGAAGTATTTTCAACCAATCAAAATCATTTAGAGCCTTGGAAACAAAGATTCTATTTTTAGAAATTTTCTAAATATAAAAAAATTCTATTTTTAGAAAATTTTCCAACATCCATTTGACAACAAACCCAAAAAACCCTAAATCAAGTCTATTTTTAGAAATTTCTAAAAATAGAAAATTTTCATTTTTAGAAATTTTGACTTTTGACAACAATTTTTTCAAGACTTTGACCATTCTTTACAAAATGCCTTAATGAAGCAAAATTTTTTATTTTGGGCATTACACATTTACAATTTTGGAAAATTTGAAAATATATTATGTAGTCTACAAATACTACAACATATCCAAGAATCTAAGAACACAACTAAATGTATACAAAATTTATTGTCCAACTCCTTATGTCCCATGACTCACCAGATCATTTGCATTAGAGTTTCCACACCTTATTAGATGAGGATCAAAACTTATTGCAAGGCTTTGACACTCTCATCTTAGCTACTCCCATTTAAATGGGAAAAAGGTTATTATTTCCGCACATGAATTTGTTAATCCAAAGTCAAAATAACATAGTAGGGCTCTTGATTTCACTGATTTCCATGATGATCAATCTGATTAGAATGCAATCAAGGAAGTTAAAAGTAGCTAATACCTCAAATGAGACCAATATCTATGGTTCACCTTCATTTGATGGTCAAGGAAGGAAACTCACTTTACAAAAAATATATTCAAAAATAAAATTATGAAACTAGATGAATTCAGTAAAATTTTATTAACTGCTGAAGAAAGGATGAAGAGTGATGAAGAAAGCTTACACAACAAGCATTTTCCTCTAAAGAAATCCTAAGAGGTAAGTGAAACATTTTTTGTAGGAATCATAAACATAATGAATCTAGAGGTGAATGTAACAACTTTAGATGATGAGATAATAAGAATTTACACTATGGTTAAACCAAGTTCCCCATATGCATGCAACACTTTTTTCCAACGACTTTCCACACAATATAAATCATATTCATTTGTGGATTCCTTACTCTAGACAGATGGTTTCATTGATAACTAGGCAATTATGAACATTTGTAAGCACATACAACAAGACCCCTTGCTGACACCTACTCCCCACATTCCTCATGATTCTCGATCCACTAAATCAAAATTTAAAGTGTATAAATTGTCTATATCTGACTTTCCAATAGAAAACAAGACTTCTAGCTAGCCGGACCTATGTACCTGAGACTCTCATTTGGAAAGAGGGGCAGATTGTAAGGTACCAAACTGGATCAGCCCAGTTTCATTATGGATGGATGCCAATTTTTATGACAGTTTGTGGACAATAGTTGTGTTTCTGAGGAAAGTAGAGGATGATGAAATTTACATCCCTTAATTTGATTCTAGTAATGCCCTTACTCTGAGATCCCAGCTGATGATATAGACAAGGCTCAAAAGTAAAAGCAAGGAAATGTGGATTCCATGAGTGAAGAGCAAAAAAAGAGGCTGCTGAGGGAATGACACCTACACAGAGTGAATCTTTTGCTGATAAATGTATTGGTTATACCCATCTATCAAAGTGTGTCTGACATAGAAATGATATCTAAGGATGTCAAGCCAAGCAAATTACTTCTACTCCAAGGAAACAAGGCTGCATAGGTTGTAAGAGGTGTGAAACCACTAGTCCAACAAAGGAAAACCATATTAAGGAAATCAATAAAATGACACCATAACTTCAGGAGAAAGCGGCACATACCAGGGGTTAGCAATTGGTTATTAAAAACACAGAATTCTGTCAAATGGCAACATCATCTATAGAGTCTAACAACTGCCCTGTGTTGGAAGGTTGGAAGAAGTGTAGCCTGAAATGGAAGTTCAGATAAATGATGAGTTTTCAAAGCTGAAGACATATACTGACACAAGGCTTGCTTTATTGCAGCAAAGGTTCCCAAATTTGGTGGAGAAAGCGGCACATACCAGGGGTTAGCAACCAGTTATTGAGAACACAGAATTCTGCCAAGTGGCAACATCATGTATAGAGTCTGACAACTGCCCTGTGTTGTAAGGTTGGAAGAAGTGTAGCCTGAAATGGAAGTCCAGGTAAATGATGAGTTTTCAAAGCTGGAGACATATACTAACATGAGGCTTGATGTATTGCAGAAAAGTTTCCCAAATTTGGTTGAGAAAATCAAGAGCAATTCAATAGGTTTGATCTAAGATTTCCTACTACCATTCAAGACTATTTGTTTTATAGATGAATGTGTCATGCTTAAACAAATTCAACATTAAAGGTGGTCTATGAAGGAAAGAATTTGTGCAGTACTGCAGCTGGACTTCTATTTCACCTATACAATCTGATGAACCATCCTTGCTCAATCACTGAAATGTGCCTCCTGGTCTTTACAAAAAAGACGGAATTTTGCATTAACAAAGACTTGGAGATGGAATTAAGGGCAATGCAGAACAAAGATTTTCATTCCGCACCGATTTCTGCCCTCCCTATTAAAATCTTGTTGTCAGTATGTTTGATTTTTGTAAGTAGGTATGCTTCTTTTTGGAGCAACATGTAATTTGTATTCTTTGGGTTTTTAATAAACAAAATTTATGAATTTTTCTCTGATTTTAGAAAGAATACTGGTTATCAACAATATTAGTGTATATTAGTGTCTAGAATTTTCACACAAGTCTGCCCTTTTTGTAATTTTCACATGCATTTAACATTTTCACCTTGCAAAAAAAAAGTAAATGATACTGAAATGACAGTAATTTAGAGGAGCCTGCTCCTGCGATGAGTAAAGGAACACTACAGAGGACTATTTTCAACTAAACTCTGTTAGCAGTTAGGCCAAGTTTCTTGGATATACTTAGCCATGTTGTTGGAGATCATGTTATTTTGAGTTCACACATTATATCCTTCAATTGGAATTCATGTAGTAACCAACCATCAGACCAACCTGCTTTGCCCCCAACAAAAATATGACATTATACAGATGCCTATGGTAATTTTCCTAAAATGCCATTATTGACCTTCTTGTGGTAGAGGCATTCCAATGCATTGTTAAATTTTATTTATTTGCAAGCATCTTGAGACATGTGCATTGGTTAGTCAATGAGAAAATACATACACATTACATGTGCTAGTTTACAAGTATGTCAGGTATCCACATGCATATCTTTGTGCATGAGAATGAGAGAGAGAGAGAGAGAGAGAGCATGCAAACATGCATATTATATGCACTAATTTACAAGTCAGCTATTCATGCGCATATCTTGGAGCATTTGAAAGAGAGAGAGAGAGAGAGAGAGATCTTACAAGTATGTAAGATTTGAATTCATTTGCAAAGGAAGCTTCCCAGACAGGTTGTTATTTCCAAGAAACCTGCAATTGGTGCAATATGAGTTGTGTTCGAACAGTTCCACATGATCAACTACCATAATGAGATTAGTAAGGTACTTTTGAAATGCACATACTTGTGAATATACCTATGTTTTGAATAATCATAGTTTTTTCGAGGAAAGTCACTTACAGGAAATTCAAAGAGCTCAAATTTTGAAGCGAAGTGGGAAACTCTCCCGTAAAATTATTAAAACTCAAGTCCCTAACACAACAGATAGTTCAGAATAATTAGATGTAGACATATAAGATCATTCATGAGACACGTCAAATATTTATCCTAAACTAGACTGTATAATTTTTTCTTTCAAATTTCTGGCCCTTGAAGCTTTGCATAGCAACACTTTTGCTTAGTGAACACCATAAACTCAATGCCTCCAGTTATTGCATGCATTATGGAATGTTGAATGGAATTTATCACAACCATGAATGATAAGCAACTTACATAAAAATCAAGAGAAGAGGATTATTTTAAATATAACTAACAAATACCTTAATAAAGCACTTGTTAATAAAAAATAATAGAACGGAACCAATTCTCTAAGTAGGAATTGGATACCATAATCTTGTTAGAAGGATTGTCATTGATGTCAAACAAATAACTTGGTATGAGATATAGATGATCAAATTGTTTTCAAAGATTCAAACTTATAAATCAAATTCATCAAGCTTTCAGTTTTGGAGATCATCGAAGCTCATAAGTAAATCATAATTCATCAAACATTCAGATTTGAAAACAGATTTATTCAAACGTATAAATCAGAATTCATCAAAGCTTTCAGTTTTGGAGATCATCGAAGCTCATAAGTAAATCATAATTCATCAAACATTCAGATTTGAAAACAGATTTATTCAAACATATAAATCAGAATTCATCAAAGCTTTCAGTTCTGAAAATTATCGAAGTTCATAAGCAAATCAAAGTTCATCAGATTTGAAGACAGTGTTGAAAATTATCAAGTTCGTAAGTTTATCGAAGTTCATCAAAGCTATTCACGTAGAAAGTCAAAGAACTCTTGATAGGCGTCACTTGATATTTAAGCAAGATAATACGTTTGTTAAGTCCGTCTAATTTAATAAGCCCGACTAAAACGTATTTACTAAAAGGTGCAGTCCGACTAAATTAAATAGTATTTACAAAGAGACGCGAAACCTTGATAATACGTGTTTTTAAAATATACAAATCTTTGTTTACAAAGGCACAATCGAAAAGATATGATCCATTGAAAAGACGGGAACTTTGATAATACGCATTTTTTATATGCAAATACTTGATTACAAAGACACAATCGAAAAGGTGTGTTCCATTGAAAAGATGGACCTGTTTCTGAAGAAATGTGACCCATGCGTCAGGTTTTTAAGATCTGGAAATAGTGTTATGATTAAAAAGACGTGTCTTCAGAATGAGAAAGACGTGACTGTTTCCGAAGAGATGTGACTTGTGCGTCTGAAAAAAGCAATAATTTGAAGTATGCTTTTAAAATAAAAATCTGGAAATAGTGTTATTAATAAAAGACGTGTCTTCAAGATGAGTCTTAGTGATGAGATCTTTTTAACAAAAATGGCTTTCAATTGATGAGATCTGAAGTAACTCATAGTTACCAAATGGTGCGATCTGTTTTAATGAAAAGTCACATTACTTATGATCAAAACATGCACATATAAAGGTGGATCAAATCAGTTTTGAAAAGTGTGGTTGAGAAGTTCAAGAAGTCAGAATCAGAAGCCTTTCTTCTTGTGTGGGCTGAGTGAGAGAAGTTATATCACAAAGGCAGATTGGAGAATTGGCAGATTGCAGATCTGATTGAGAACAATTGCTTCATCCATCAAGTCAAGGTTTGGTGCCTTGCATTTAGGGGTTGGTGCTCCTTGTAGGCAGGTGTCTACTAAAATCTGTAGAGGTCTAGGTGTTCCTTGTAGATTTCATTCTACTAAATCACCTAGTTGTAAACTTGTAGGTTGGTGCCTACTTAAAAATTATTATTTCAATAAAGTTGTGTCAACTTGGGGAAATTGATTCAAATCAAATAGGTTGATTGTAGCAAGTTTAAAAAGATTGAGAATAAAAAGTTTTATTATTGATTTACTGATTCACCCCCCCCCCTCTCAGTAAATCTTTTGTGCTCTTCAATTGGTATCAGAGCAAGGTCCTTCTTAATAGCTTAATCGCTTGAAGGAGATCCTTAAGAGCACTTATGGCAAATCAAAGCAACATGGTGAAAGCACCCATCTTTGATGGGACTAATTATGCATTCTGGAATATCAAGATGGAAGCATACTTGAATGCACTTGGGTTTGATGTGTGGCAATCTGTTGTAGATGGGTATTCACCTCCAGCTACCCCTCCAACGGATCAAGCAGGAAAGAAGAGAAGTGAAGACAATGCAAAAGCTAAGCATGCTCTTCTTTGCAGCCTAACAGATTCTGAATTTACAAAAGTCATGAGGTGCAAATCAGCAAAAGAGATTTGGGACAAGCTTCAAAATATCTATGAAGGAGATGCAAAAGTTAAGAAAGCAAAGTTGCAAACTCATAGAAGAAAGTTGGAAACTCTCAAAATGGAGGATGATGAAGACATTGCTTCATATTTTCTTCGTGTTGATGAATTAGTGAATATCATGAGGGGACTTGGTGAAGAAATCAAGGATGAATTCATTATTGACAAAATTCTAAGATCTCTTTCTACAAAATTTGAGGCCAAAGTTGCAGCATTGGAAGAACTAACAAATCTAGACCAGCTGAAGAAGGATGAATTACATGGTATTCTTGCTGCCTATGAGATGAGGATTGAAGGTAAATCACCACAAAAAGAAGTCTCATTCAAAGCAACCAAAAAGGGCAAGAACAAGCATGAAGAAAAGGATGAAAAATCAAGTGATGAAGCTGAATCTTACTTCATGGGAAAACTTAAGAAAGGAAAAGGAAAATACAAAGGAAAATTTCCTTTTAAATGTTTCAATTGTGGAAAAGTTGGACATTATGCTTCAAAATGTCCTCAAAATGAAAGCAGTTCTAGTGAAGAAGAAAAGGAAATCAGCAATAAGAAAAAGGGAAAGAAGAATTTCAACTCAAAGAAGAAATTTCAAAAACATAAAAAGAGTTTTTATTCAAAGAAAGATAGCAGCTCCTCTGAAGAACAAAGTGAAGATAGCTCAAGCAATGAGGAAGATGAAATATTGTTTATGG
>VDFB02131573.1:0-25078 GCA_007258455.2 Sequoia sempervirens | reverse complement strand
TACCTATTCATTTTTTATTTATTGTATTCCTAATTACTCCTCATCTCAAGTTAAATTGTGGGAATGTATTTTTATGCCCTCCCTATGACTAAATGGATAAAAGGAGGTGAATATGATATGGTGGAAAAAACCAAGATACAATTTGGTTTAGTTCTCATAAACTCTCTAAAAAATAATTGAATTCCTACATCCTAACTAGAAATACCATGAGGGATTTAGATCCCATTTTAGACAAAAAATATTCTTATACTCATCACTAGTTCACTTGGACCAACTAAAGAGAAAGTGAACTAAGGGAAACTTAGTTGTATTGATAGATTTCACGTAGTTATTTCTCTTTCCATTGTCCCCTCTCCACAAAACACCCTTATTTAAGTAGATTCTATTAAACTTATCTCACATATCACCTCCCAATTCTTTAAACTTTTCAAACTTCTTATTCCTCATACCTAATAATCTACCCTTCAAGCTCAACACTTCCCACCTCAATCAAATTGATCACCTTGCTTC
This sequence comes from Sequoia sempervirens, assembly GCA_007258455.2. Taxonomy (NCBI): domain Eukaryota; kingdom Viridiplantae; phylum Streptophyta; class Pinopsida; order Cupressales; family Cupressaceae; genus Sequoia; species Sequoia sempervirens. Next base: position 24,568 of record VDFB02131573.1, on the reverse strand, counting down.
CCTAATATCCCTTTGGTTGATGTTCCTAGACCTCAACAAAATGGTAAGTGGATACAATTGTGGAATGATGCGATTAAATCTATTGCACACTACCTTACTATGATCTTACAATAAGAATATGGCTAGAAAGAGATCTAGAATGGAAAAAAATATGGATCCAAATAGAAAAAAAAAAACTTGTTTTGGCTTTAGCACTTCCTAATAACTTTTCTACAATGAGTGGTTGCTTCCGTTGAAATAAAACTTAGAAGATTTTAACTTAATTGTTGTAGAGGATCTCAATTAAGAGATAGGCTACATTGGACGAAAGGATATAAGGGATACACATTATTTTTTAGTTATCTCGAGTTCATATTTACATTCTCAAGAATGGATAATATCTATCGTTGATCAAGAGAGGTAGTTCCATGACAACTCTAATGATATTAAATCCATTTTCCTCAAACATTAAAAATCATTTTTAATTGATCTAGTTGAAGGAGATCCACTTCAAGATATAGTTGAGGAATTGATTGGCACTTGCATACCCAAAATAATTGATCTCAAAAAATAGGCACATTTAGATAACTTATTCACCCTTGAGGAGGTTGATATTTCCTTGAAGGATTTGAATACTCAAAAAGTCTTGGAATAGATAGTTTAGCTACACAATTCCTTAAAAAAATATGTCCATTCATCAAGGAGGACTCTATGAGGTATAAAAAGTAGCTTTATCAAAGGGATCCATCATTTAAATTCTATTAATCAAGGGTTGATAAATTAATTCCTAAAGGATTTTTATTTATTTTTATTTGAGGGTGGATACTAATTACTCTTCTTAATACCTCCTCCAAGATTGTGGCTAAATCCATGGCTAAAATAATTGAACAAATGATACAATAAATTGTAAAACTAGAAAAAACTATATTTATATAAGAGGGAGATTAAATTATAAAATTTGAATCTTTTTAAGGTATCTCATTAGATTCTACTTACTCTTAACTTAAATTTAAAAAACAACATTAAAATCTACAAAACAAATTTCAAAGACATAATAAATTATTACAATGTTATTTAAAAATCTAATTGTAATGAACATGTTATAGTAATAAATATTCAAATTTTAAATCTATGAAAATATATATTGTGGACATCAAATCTGCAAATGGTTAGTAACTAACATAGAAAAACATGATTAGTTTCCAAGCAAAGAAAACCTTCAACATCCATATGAGATATCTAACATGTTTTAAAATTCTATCTAATAACAAGATACATAAAAGCATACAAAGAAAAACATGAAATCAATCTATCCCATATTGGATTGGTGTCACATGTGCTAGTGACCCTTTCCCAATCCTTGATTGATAGCTTAAGATGAAAATGCTATGAAGATGGTGGAGTGATGATGAACAAAATTAGTTCTCCATTGGAGGGTGACTTTGCATGAGTGATTGTGGAGGATTTTCTTGAGGATGAAGCCTTTATTTAAAGATTTTCAAAATGCTAAGTGTTGAAGAGAGACCAATGTGGGACAAAGATCAAGCCAATAAGATAAGGCCACTTGTCAAGTGATGATAGGCCAATGGTTGTGCAAGATTTGGGAAGAGTGCCCATGAGAGGGAGAATTTGAATTCAAATTTTCCAATAAATGCTGAGTTTGACTTTGGAAGGGGACATGTAAGAGGCATGTAAGGCCTCATAAATGCTCTATTGGGTGTACATGTCCACTTGGGGGGAGATTCAAACTTGGAGAATATTCTCCCTTTATGCCAAGTTGAAAATAAAGATTTTGATAAATCAATTAATTGCAATTTCATGTGCAAGTGGCCAAATCTAGAGAATGCAAGTGGGTGAGTATTTAATCAGGGTTAGATTAAATAGATGATGATTATGCTGATTTAATGCTGATTAGATGATTTTGACTTTTAAGACTTAAATATTTGTTTTATTTAAATCAAAAAAGGATGGAAGATGCATGTTTGATATTTTAATTAAATAAAGCTTGATTTATTTAATTAAACTATGATTGAGCTTTTGATGATAAGAACCTGATTTACTAGGTGAATGGATGTGATGCATTTGATTAATTTACTGAGCATATGAATATGCATAATGCAAATTTGGCGTGTCTACATTTTTCCCTCTTTGAAGCAATGTATTCGTTGGTTCAAAGAATAAACTTTCATGATCAAAATTAAAAAAAATTCTGATTTTTAGGATGCCCAGTGGAAAAGTACAGTACATTGCCCCTCGAGAGATCGAGCGAAAAGATTCGATTTGAGGGTCGATCTCGCGATAAAGAGGTTCAAAATGGGTGGTTATGGACGACGATGCAAATGAAATGATTTTAAGATGCTTAGAATAACAAATCTATATTATCCTAAACAACTTAAATAATGATATGATATGAGATGGATGATATTGATGATGTGATATGTTGTGATTATGCAATGGATGATTTATGAGATGCTTAGACTAATAGATCCTATATTATGATGATGATTATGCAATGCATCTTGAAATGATCGATGTTTCCCTATTGTACATGATACGAATGATATGTGATAATATCTTTGACATTTTCTAGATCTGGGAGATGGATGCATGATGGATGCATTGGTGATGATGATGTTAAGCGTGGAAAATGAAGAAATTAGATGATAATGAGAAGGATCAACAAGCCAACATTATAATGATGATGATGAAATGATGATGAGAAATGATGATGATAGATGGATGATTTAGCATCAAGAGTTGGGATTTTAAAGGACCAATTACCCTATTTTTTGATAACACACATAGATACAATGCATCAAGGTATAGATGACCAAGATGGCATTGTATCTAGTGAGATGGACTTTGACTCGAAGAAAGAGATAGGAGTATTCTTCTTCACATGACATCACGGAAACCTTGCTAAGTGATACCCTAACAAAGCCGTATTTGATTTATTTTACAAGAACATCCAACCCAAGCCACCCGGCCAGGGCAAAGATAATGATCGTTGCCCCATTCCTATCTCTCTAAATCCTTCGTTAGGATATCATCGAGAGGTCCTTGGAATGGCAATAAGATAAATCAAAAGAAAAGATCAAGTACACAAACAAGTCAATGTTCTTCATACCTCTAGCCAAAGGGATTTGTTTTGATAGGATAAGAATCCATGGTGATATCCAAAATGATGCCCATTGTCGGAACGATATATCCTAGGACATGCATTGTGGAGGATGATGATGGTTGATAAGTCTGATTGATAGGCTGTTGATATAAGGTTTACTGACATGTTTGTGGCTGATCAAGAGTTTTATTTTGTGTTCAACGGTTTGTTGTTTCGATTTTCATTTTACGATTGAAGTTTGCTATTGCTGACTGCTATGATTTTTTTTGTTTGTGTTGGCAAAGGATGAAGGTGATGATCAATTTATTATGGATGATTGATTATTGCGGGTGCAAGCGAGATGAGACAGATGGATTTTTCAAATATTTGGATGTTTTTGATGTTTTTGAAATGTTTTGAGGCTGTTTTTGGTATTTTTGGATTTTGCGATATTTTGAATTTTTCAATTTTCTGATGTTTTTGGATTTTGATGTCTCAGGGGCTGATAAGAGATTAGCCTTGCCTACGTTTAAGCTCAGAGATGACGTAGTTCAGATTCCAATGTTTTTTGATATTTTTCTAATTTTTGACTTGTTTTTGGATTTTTCGATGTTTTGGATGTTTTTGGATTTTTGGATTTTCTAATGTTTTTGGATTTTCTGATTTTCTGATGTTTTTGGATTTTCACATGATTTTGATGATTTCGATATGGATGTGTGTGATGATATCAGTGCTCTATTTGGGATTTGGTTGAAAACCAAGCTAAGGTCGATCGATCGGGTCAATGGATTGATGATAATGATAACATTGTTGAGGATGCACAACAATGCAAGGATAGGATTGATTAGGATTGATGACAATTGATAATGATAACATTTTTGAGGATGCACAACAATGTAAGGATAGTGTTAAGCAACACAAGGATTTGGGAAAGATATCCCCAAGATGATGATGTTTTGATTGGATTTGATTGATCATGATTGATGAAGCTTGATTTGAAACAAAACATGTTTGGATGATTTGATGTGACGTTTGACATGCAGCTTAGATGCGACTGATATCAATTGATGTTTGATGAAAGATGAAGACTGATAAGGAATGTCTTCTCGTCAAAATGTGTCATGGGCTAGTGATACAAATGCTTTGCCCAATTTTATTTCATGTTTTCCAATGTTCAGATCGCCACATAAGGTGAAGGATATAGATCAAGATTTATTCTCAAAGCAAGATGTACATATCTACCCCCAATGTCTAGCAACGTATGGAATGCAATGGATGGGTGCTCGGATAAGTGTATGGATGGATGGATATGGTAAGCACGCAAAGTATGCCAAGGATTTATCTTGCGATAAGATAAGGTGCTCGAATAACGAATGCTCATTTGGATAATGCTTCATGGCTCAGATAACATAGGATAGGATAGGATCAATGAAAATGACCCATGTCAAGATGTTTACCATAAGCAAGCATAAAGTGTGCTCCAAAATTTTATCAAGATCAAGACAATTTGGACTATGGATGCAGATATATGTGAATGGATTGGATAAATGGTTAATGGATGAAATGGATTTATTATGGTTGAGATGGATAGGATGCTAGACTTATTACGGATGGGATGAGATGCTTTCAACTGAGCTGGCGCACATAGATGCTTGATTCTACTCATGACGCCTGTTTGCCAGGTTTTCATTATGGTCTTGCCCAAAGTGCCGCACATGCGGTTTTCACTAGAGGATGATTTTTTCTCTTTACTGTTTTCAATCTTTTTTCTAATTTTTTTGGATTTTCATATTTTTTGATTTTTTTGTATTTTTTCGAAAGATTCATGATGAACCACCTGGTGGTGTTGACATAGATGCCTTTGTCATAATGTGCCATTGATATCCTGCCTGAAGGAGCTACTTTGCTAAGATACGTGCACTTGAATGCAACTTTTGGGATTCTTGATCTGCTTCGTCGATACCAGGGTTAACTCTGTCTCTGTGCGTACATCGCGATAAAGTGCCTTCTGAATCCTTATGATGAAGGGTCGTTACCAATGCATGGTCAATATGAGAATTGTATATCATGCGTGGAGGTGTGGATGGAGTGCGTTTAGGGATAAGAGATGGATTGGTTGATAGTTTGGAACCTTTGACTCTCCAAACTTGGGAAGATGAGCAATGATGGGTGGATACAGAAGTGTGCATGGAATTAGGACCAACTTCTTGATACACTTTGTACGTCACTTGAAAAGCTTGCTTTTGCTTTTGTGGACATCCTTGATGGATACTTTTCCCTCTTTTAGTTTTCCCTATAGTTTCTTTGACTGATGGAGATTGATAGGGATGATCTTTCTTTGTATTTTTTGGTATCCATGCATATTTGATTTGTTCATTATGCTTCTCAGCTTCTTTTGATTTAATAACGTTCTTTGTACTTTGATTCAGATATTTCCTTTGATGTTGGTCCCAATTCATGGATGGGGTGATGGGTGGATGAAGATTCATGATGTGGTTGGTTGTAGTATTGACACTAGCTTCATCATAAGGACTCTTCATGCTCCCTATGTTGACGTTTTCGTGAGACGAAGTTTCCCCCAGTATTGTGGTAGTACCTTTGTTCTTTGACTCTTCCTGTTCTGAGATGTCCTGTTCAGTAAACATGCTCTGACAAATGACCACCGTAGTTGACGTTCTTTCAATTTGCTGCTCCGCTAACTCTGGATGTTCTATTTGACTTGTTTTGTTGAGCGGATAATGATGGATATCTTTATTCATGATGTCCTCAATCTGAGTTTGGGACATATTTGATCCTGATGTTGAAAACTCCATTTCATTGTAGGAGTTAATAATCTGCTCTTTGTGTGTAACATAATTTTGTTCTAGATGAAGATCATCTACGTGTCCATCCATAGAAAGCATCTCATGGGTAGATGGACGAATATGCATTATGCTGGTGTGATCATCATTTGTGACATCTTGTATGGATAGGAGAGTGTCCATTAGATCATTATAGTAGCTCGAAGATACAAATTTTTGATCTTGAATGATTTCAGAGTTGTTTTCATCATGCTTTGGATCAAATTGTTTGGATGGGGCAGCTTCAAAGAATAGATTTCTTACAAATGGTGCTTGGATATCTTCATTAGGCATGTGAAGTGGTTCAATATCTTCAAGTGTCGAGTCTAGGGTTCCTTCAATTTCTATAATGATGAGGTCGAAGGATGGCAACATGTTTTGAAAAGGACCATTTGTAGACTTTGGTGAAAGATTTTGATCATGCTTTGGAATAAATTCTTGAGATATGTCCTCTAACTCGTAAGGCGATGTAGAGACATTTTCAACTTGATCATAGGTGAACTGATTGTGCATTATGTCAATTAGATCAAATAATCCTAACACTTCTTGAAAGAGATCACTAAAAAGTGGCTCTTGATGTATGGTGAGTTGATCATCGGATTGTGTAGATACAGCTTCAATGTGCTCCTCAATGGAGAGGTTTTGATCATTGTTTTCGACAATTGCGATGGAGAGATTGTGAATGTCTTCGACCATAGAGTCAAGTGTTGTTGATATTTCTTGAATTGCCTCATTATCGAGTTTTGTTGGTGGATTTTGATCGTGATTCAAAAGCGACTCTTGGCATATGTCAATTTGATCATTGGATGAAGTAAACATGTGCTCAGTGATGGATTGATCTTGATCCTTGTTTTCAATAGTTGTCATCTTTTGTGTTTGTGCTCGTGTTGGTTGGGTAGCTTGAGAGGCTTGGGGAACTTGAGAGGATTGTTGCACTTGTTGAGCTTGTGTTGCTTGTTGCATGGCTAGATTTTGTTGGAATCCCTTTTGAAAAGCAGCTTGTAATGTCACGTTGTATTGGTTTGATGTGGTGGAAGTTGGTGGTGGTGGGGGTGGTGGTGGATTTAGAATCATGTTGGATGTAGTGACAAGTGTTTGAGATACGCTTGGATTGATTGTGGGGGTTTGAGATGTGATGGGCGTGATAGTGGTGGTTGGAATGATTGAAGGGATAGTGATGGTTGGAATAACCAAGGTGATAGGTCCTTGGGAGACCGTATTTTGATTGGTTGGGATCGTCATTGTTGCTTGATTGGATACCATCTGTTGGTGCAATGTCAATGGTATATTAAAAGGATTTGAAGTGATGGATTTCTTGGCGTTATGTGGATTGATTTGGGTGGCGTGATTCGTGTTAGGTAAAGGGGGAATCCCTAAACCAAGGAATGATGTAGGTAATGGTGGTGAGATTTCCCTTGGGGCAATGCCTCACCTATTTTGGAAAGTTCCGCAATTTGATCTCGCCAAATTTGTTCTTGATTTTGATCTTGACTCAATTGAGATAGTTGATTTGGCTTGTGTTCAAGTAGTTTTGGCATGCATGCTTGTGGTTTTTGAATGGGATTATGGGAAAATTGACTTTGGATAATGTTCTGATTTGGGATGATGTTCAAATTTGGCATGATAGAATGAACATTGTTGGTATTGGGAATCATTTTTCCAAATTTTTCTGAGTTAGGATTCATGTTTTGAAAACTTGCACTTGGTACATCCACATTTGGTTTGTAGGGATTTGGTGGAATGACGTTGTTCGTTTCAAGGCTCATGCATTGATTATTTGATTGGTGGATTTGTAGGTTTGGACTTAGATCTGTCATTGGGAAATGTGTTCCAAAGTTTGACTTGGGCATACTCACACTTGTTGTACCATTGAAATTTGTCGAAGGCAACGATCCTATGCAGGGACTTTGATAATTGATAGGAAATGCAAGGCTTTGAGGATTCAATTGATTTAGATTACTCAATATGTATGGATCAAGTTTATATTCCATGTTCTTCATGTATTTTGACCTTGTTGCAAAAGTAACCTCTAAGGTTCTTAGGACCAATGATGATATGGAGGATGAAATTTGTAAATGATATGAGTGTTAAACGTTTAAGGACTTTGGATCGATGCTAGACTTAGGATTTGATTTTGTTTGGTTGATTTGGATGATGAACTTGTAAACCCTAAGATGTTGGATGTGATCTTTAGGATAAACGTTGTTCAAGAAAGTTGTAATTTAATTGTGTGAGGAAGGATTCATCCAAACACACTTAACTAAGCAATTGACTTTGATTTGGTTTTGAGGATGATTTACCCAAGTCTAGAATGATGTTTTTCAAAGCTCTAAAGTTGTTTGGTGGGATGGATTTGGATATGCGTTTGGATGGATGAAGTGTTTGATTTGATCCTAAGAGACTTAGAGAGACTTTGTTTACTAGGCCAAGGTATTGAAGAACACACTTTTCTCTAAGAGCAATCAAAAGACCAATATGACCAAGAGATATCAAGCACATGTGTGGGGTCCAATTCGTTATCTTTGCTTAATGAGTTCTTTTTACCAAAAACAACCACTTGATTATGTTTCAAACTAAGATGTCCAATGTCTTAATTTCTTTAAACCCCACAAGATATTTTATGTGGAAATTCAATGAACTTAAGCCAAGGGTTTTCCTATTGTTTACTCAAGGAAGCAAATTGAGGTATAATCCAATGCTTAGGAACCTCTAAGGATGTGAATCCCCAGGGAAAGCAGTAACATATGGATTGAGTCAATGATATTTGTCTTCAAGAGGGTTTGAAATTTTGAGAATCATGTTGAATGTTTGTTTACAAAATGTTTTCGAATACAACACTGTGTTTTCAAATGAAGAACAAGTACAAGCCCTATGGATGTGTAAGACAATATTTGTTGGATTCCCACTTGGAAAGTCCAGCTACACTTATCTCTAGTGGATGGTTAGATGCTTGACCCCACTAGCTCCCCTCCATAGCTCATTAACATCAATCAGGGCAGCCAAGCATCAACACCCATGAAACTCCCATGGCATGCTTTCCATCTCTACTAGAAGACCGTAAGAGTGTGGGGTGGCTTCGGAATGACCGTTCTTGGAACAACAAATAGATTAAGGATTTTGGAAAATTCTAGCACATGGGTTCTAGTAAGGACTTTCATTCGTGAGTTTGACCCATTCAGCAAGAGTTCCCTTTGGATCCATCTTGTCCGAGCCGCGTGATAATGGCGTTTAACCAATACCCACATTTATATCCCGGCTGGAAATACTCTTGGCTTTAGAGTGTTACCGGTTGAGTCATTCCCTTGGGTGAGTACTTTTTCCCCAAGGCAGGCCCTCTAGGATAAACAAAAGCAAGCAAAGACAAAATCCGTAACTCGATCAATCTTTGACAACACAAAGAAAGAGAATGTACGTGAAAATGCCCCTACTCACACTTGCACAAGATGTTCAATTTTTAAGCCCAAATCGAAGTGTTTCAAAGCAATAAAATGCTTTTTAAGTGTTTCTCTTGCACCCTAGATCACACGAAGCGCAAGGGGAGAGGATACGCATTCAGAAATCCACCCAAGACAAAATCACAACTCAAGAACTTGTTCGTTTTATAGCCTTCAAAGCAATTGTGAGTTCGTTTTAAAGCACCAAGATGAAGTGTGAAATTTATCTTGTTCAATTTTAACCCAAAAATGAAGTCTAGTCAGTTTCTATGGTTCAATTTTAAACCAACTTCAAAAAGAAAATCAATGATCTAGTTGACTTGAAACAGAAAACAAAAGCATGAAATGGACGTTTCAAGCTATTACAATAAGCATTTAAAAATGCTTTTTCAATTTTAATGTCCTCTTTTCCAACTCAAATCTGCTTGTTTTTAAGTCTAATGCTCACTTCCGATGCCAACCTGCAAACAATATAAAGTTATCATCAATAAGAAATGTGATATTTCAAGAAAATAGAGATAAACAATAGTTGATAGTTATGAAACATAAGTTATGCCAAGATAGATAACAGTTGATAAAAATAACCTTTTCATTGCTTCTTGTATCCACCTTACCATAACCCTTTAAAAATAACACCACCAAAGCTTATTTCCACACTTAAAAGACGCCTATTCTTATAACCTATTGCAACCAATTCCAAAATAGTCTCTTTAATTGATTGTTAATGCTAGAAAAATGACAAAGATAATGCTTGACAAAAAGTTATTTACTACAGTGGCGACAACAACTAGGGACTCCTTAATTGCTTGCATTAATCTTATATGACACCAAATATATTTGATTTGTACTCGCATCAAATTCAAGATTATAGCTAGCTGGGCTGACCACCATAAAAGCGTATGTTGGTATTTACTCCTTTGATTTGCTCATCACACAACAAATCTTCTATAGACACGGATGTAAATAGAAATCCCTTAAATCTAGCGTTGGGGGAATAAACGCAACTAGAAGGCATAAAGAAGGAGACAAATGGCTTAGACTTTCGAGTTAATGCAACTAGCAGGTATAAAGTAAAGTCAGGAAATGCTAGATACCGCCACCAACTCCACTTCTTATGCCATCATCGATGCCTGCAAGAAATAAATGTGTTAGAGATATTGGATTGCAATGAGATTTACCTATCGATGATCTACTCTGCGTAGCAAGTAAAGGTAAATCAATGAATGCAGATCGGCAGGTGAAAGGAATTTTTCATAGGAAATAATGACCATAGACCTCTCTTATTTAGACTTAGAATTACACCAAGCATTATTAGCATACAAAGCATTATGACAAGCGCGACACGTTTGCAGTGCACATTAAAAAAAATAGATAGGTCGACCCTGACCAGAACACATTGATCAAAGAGTGTTCTTTGATACTTTAATGCAATAGACACACAAGTGATGTACGTGTGGGGGGATATGTGCGCAGATTTAAAATTGTGAACTATTCCTTCACACAGATTCCAAAATGAAGATGGGGCTCGACCAACCAAATACTCCACTTGCCACGGCTCGACCAACCAAATACTCCACTTGCCACTTTAAGTCATGTAGAAGCTATGCCCTGATAATCTTCCTGCGAGTGTTAGTCTCAACAGTATTGAATCTATGAACAAAAAGCTACCAATCTATTTGGTGTCTGACGACAAAGAAAATGATAATCAAAGAGAAGCAGTGGCTGAAAATCAATGGAAAAAAGAAAAAAAAACTAAAATCTTCTTCTCTTGTTCTTGTTTTGTTTGAGTTATCCTCCCAAGAATTATGGATATTGCTAGCCATCAATTGCTGGAACGAAGCACAAAGTGATGAAAGCTGCAAAGACAAGTTGCGTGTGAGATAAATGCATAGGCCTATGCATGGAAGATGCTCCTGGAACTGTCTTTCACTTCTCCAATTTGTTGAATAACTGCCTGAAAATAAAGTCACGAGAGTGTTAGAGAATGTTTATTAAGCCAAAAAATTACGGTCAAGATCCTAATAACAATCACAACTTTGTATCGCGAGGCTTTGATATTCAACACTTCTTGCAACAAGCGGTGTCTGAGCTTCTCTGTGATAACATAAATATCTTCAATCGGTAGCAAGAATATTTTTGTCAAGCCTCGAAGAAAATATATCTTGAAGCTAACAACGCCTCAATCCATACAACACCATAATGTGGATCTATAGTATATCTGCCATACTTTAATGTCACTGAATCAAAACAGATATTTGTGATAGCGCAATCAATATTGGAAGATGTTAAAAGTATTGACGAGACAATTCACAAGACAGTCAGCAATTCACAAGTATATCTACGCATGCAGAGAATATTCGAAGCCTGCATCAAAAGGACATTAGAGGGCCTCTAGAAATTTTTAGGCAACTGTAATTGACAGGCGTAAAGTTGATCAGAATGTTAAAAGACCTTTGACAAGTAATTTCTGCCTGTGCGGAAAAACAAAAAGGCGTTTAGAAACTTTCAGGCTTGTGCAATGGACATGTTGATTTTACATTAACTTGTTGTCTTAGTTCTCACAGTTCAAATGGAGGGAAAGCAGGTGATATTAATTCTCCTCCGCACAAAAGGAAACAAAGTCAGAAATCTACAAAGTCCCTCAAGAATTTTCCCAAAAATTATTCTGTGGAGAAGGAAATTAACCGTGGAAAAGCACATCTATCATAAAATGCAAATGGGCATGGAAAATTTAATATTCGAGGAATCTTCTCTGGTTATGGTTACAAAGGATTCCCCTTGGATTCACAAGGGGAGCTTCTCAGGGACTTTCCAAATACCATACAAGAATTTTAATCAACTAAACAAGATTCCAAATTATTCTGCTGGTAACGAGCCTTTAACCTCAGAAGGTACCAAGGTACTTCAGAAATTCAGTTTTGTAGAAAGTATAAAAACATTTCCTGATATTACACCAGTTAATCAACGTCTTCAAAGAAATAGTTTAAACTGCTTGCCCCAACATAACTATTCCATTCAGTATCAACAACCTGATTATCGACAGGATTACTTTGTATCTAAAACTAACCAGTCAAATCTTGATGAGAGAGGTTCACACTATTCTTCTCTACTTGATCACATTCAAAGGGATGGAAGTTAAAATGCTAGAAGTTCTGGTTCATCTATTGGGACACCAGATGCAATGTCAGTGTTGTCTGTGCAAGCCCCATCTTAAATCTTTCTACATAAAAAATAAGGAAAAAGGTCAAAGAAAATCCATAAGACCATTTGTTTTTGGCAAATAACTCATAAATTTTCTCAACGGCACCCACAAAATCAGGAAACAAATATCAGTAAATAAATTTCTAGATCAATCTGCCATGCCAGCAAACTATTAAAGAACGCCTAAATCTATTTCAAGTAAGTGAATGGGATTCAGTCAATGCAAAGCGGAATGGTGGCCAGAACAGATGGTGGGATAAAAGAGCAATTTTTCAGCGACTGGTTTGAGATATCTATATGACATAGATCATAAATCAATCTGTTCTTCTAAGATTCAGAGCCTAATGGATTTGAAGTAACTATAGAAAATACATGTAGGATATATCTAGGGGCAAGGACCAAAGTGAACACACATTCCCTTACCTGTCGCATTATTAACAAGAGGGATTTTGTCATCCTGCATATAAATCCTGGGGGTATTACAGAAGCCAATACTCAAATGCTTGCATAATATACACAAAATAAATTGAAGAAAGCAGAAGAAACGCCATACTTAAGAAATAACACAGTCATAAGAAAACTCAGAGTAATCATACAATATGCATTTGTCAGAACTAAAACATAAGGCAGTGGCGTTCAAAATTATTGTTGAATATCATCAGAATTCTCTCATAGCCTATGCCCTCTTAGTGTTGTTATGATTCATCCCTCCTTCTAGCGCCAAATGTGGACATGAAATCAATCTATCCCATAACAAGATACATAAAAGCATATAAAAAAAACATGAAATCAATCTATCCCATATTGGATTGGTGTCACATGTGCTAGTGATCCTTTCCCAATCCTTGATTGATAGCTTAAGATGAAAATGCTATGAAGATGGTGGAGTGATGATGAACAAAATTAGTTCTCCATTGGAGAGTGACTTTGCATGAGTGATTGTGGAGGATTTGCTTGAGGATGAAGCCTTTATTTAAAGATTTTCAAAATCCTAAGTGTTGAATAGAGACCAATGTGGGACAAAGATCAAGCCAATAAGATAAGGCCACTTGTCAAGTGATGATAGGCCAATGGTTGTGCAAGATTTGGGAAGAGTGCCAATGAGAGGGAAAATTTGAATTCAAATTTTCCAATAAATGTTGAATTTGACTTTGGAGGGGGACATGTAAGAGACATGTAAGGCCTCATAAATGCTCTATTGGGTGTACATGTCCACTTGGGGGAAAATTCAAACTTCGAGAATATTCTTCCTTTATGCTAAGTTGAAAATAAATAATTTTGATAAATCAATTAAATGCAATTTCACGTGCAAGTGGCCAAATCTAGAGAATGCAAGTGGGTGAGTATTTAATCATGGTTAGATTAAATAGATGATGATTATGCTGATTTAATGTTGATTAGATGATTTTGACTTTTAAGACTTAAATATTTGTTTTATTTAAATCAGAAAAGGATGGAAGATGCATGTTTGATATTTTAATTAAATAAATCTTGATTTATTTAATTAAACTATGATTGAGCTTTTGATGATAAGAACCTTATTTACTAGGTTAATGGATGTGATGCATTTGATTTATTTATTGAGCGGATGAATATACATAATGCAAATTTGATGTGTCTACATTTTTCCCCTCTTTGAAGCAATGTACTTGTCACATTGGTTCAAAGAATAAACTTGCCATGATCAAAATTAATTTTTTTTTGATTTTTCGGATGCCCCAGTGGAAAGAAGTACATTGGTACACTGCCCCCTCGAGAGATCGAGCTAAAAGATTCAATTTGAGGGTCGATCTCACGATAAAGAGGTTCAAAATGGATGGTTATGGATGACGATGCAAATGAAATGATTTTAAGATGCTTAGAATAACAAATCTATATTATCCTAAACAACTTAAATAATGATATGATATGAGATGGATGAGATTGATGATGTGATATGTTGTGATTATGCAATGGATGATTTATGAGATGCTTAGACTAACAGATCTATATTATGATGATGATTATGCAATGCATGTGAAATGATCGATGTTTCCTATTATGTATGATATGAATGATATGTGATAATATGCTGACAGTTTTCTAGATGCAGGATGGATGCATGATGGATGCATTGGTGATGATGATGTTAGCGTGCAAAATGAAGAAATTAGATTATGACAAGAGGATCCAACAAGCCAACATTATGATGATGATGATGAGAAATGATGATGAGAAATGATGATGATAGATGGATGATTTTCTTATCAAGGATTGGGAATTTAAAAGGGTCACTTACTTTATGTTTGATAACACGCATAGGTACTATGCATCAAGGTATCAAGAACCAGGACGGCGTTGTACCTAGTGTGATGGACTTTTACTTAACAAGAAGATAGGAGTATTCTTGTTCACACTTGACATACAGAAACCTTGCTAGGGCATACCTAACAAAGCAAGTATTCACCAAGTTATTTTATAAGAACGTCCAACAAGCACAACAGACAAAAGATAATGATTGTTGCCCCATTCCTATCTCTCTAAATCCTTCGTTCGAATATCATCGAGAGGTCCTTGGAATGAGCGCAATAAAATAAATCAAAAGAAAAGATCAAGTACACAAACAAGTCAATGTTCTTCATACCTCTAGCCAAAGGGATTTGTTTTGATAGGATAAGAATCCATGGTGATATCCAAAATGATGCCCATTGTCGGAACGATAGATCCTAGGAAATGCATTGTGGAGGATGATGATGGTTGATAAGTTTTATTGATAGGCTATTGATATAAGGTTGACTGACATGTTTGTGACTGATCAAGAGTTTGATTTTGTGTTCAACGGTTCGTTGTTTTGATTCTGATTTTACGATTAAAGTTTGTTATTGCTGACTGCTATGATTGTTTTTGTTTGTCTTGCCAAAGGATGAAGGTGCTGATCAATTTATTATGGATGATTGATTATTGCGGGTGCAAGCGAGATGAGACGGATGGATTTTTCAAATATTTGTATTTTTTGATGTTTTTGAAATGTTTTGAGGCTGTTTTTGGTATTTTTGGATTTTGCGATGTTTTTGATTTTTCAATTTTTTGATGTTTTTGGATTTTGATATTTTTTGAATGTTTTTGGATTTTGATATTTTTTGAATGTTTTTGGATTTTGATGTCTCGGGGGCTTATCAGAGATTAGCCTTGCCTACGTTTAAGCTCAGAGATGATGTAGTTCAGATTCCAATGTATTTTGATATTTTTCTGATTTTTGACTTGTTTTTGGATTTTTCGATGTTTTGGATGTTTTTGGATTTTTGGATTTTCTAATGTTTTTGGATTTTCTAATTTTCTGATGTTTTTGGATTTTCACATGATTTTGACGATTTCAATATGGATGTGTGTGATGACATCAGTGCTCTATTTGGGATTTGGTTGAAAACCAAGCTAAGGTCGATCGATCGGGTCAATGGATTGATGATAATGATAACATTGTTGAGGATGCACAACAATGCAAGAATAGGATTGATTAGGATTGATGACAATTGATAATGATAACATTTTTGAGGATGCACAACAATGTAAGGATAGTGTTAAGCAACACAAGGATTTGGGAAAGATATCCCCAAGATGATGATGTTTTGATTGGATTTGATTGATCATGATTGATGAAGCTTGATTTGAAACAAAACATGTTTGGATGATTTGATGTGACATTTGACATGCAGCTTAGATGCGACTGATATCGATTGATGTTTGATGAAAGATGAAGACTGATAAGGAATGTCTTCTCGTCAAAATGTGTCATGGGCTAGTGATACAAATGCTTTGACCAATTTTATTTCATGTTTTCCAATGTTCGGATCGCCACATAAGGTGAAGGATATAGATCAAGATTTATTCTCGAAGCAAGATGTACATATCTGCCCCCAATGTCTAGCAACGTATGGAATGCAATGGATGGATGCTCGGATAAGTGTATGGATGGATGGATATGGTAAGCAGGCAAAGTATGCCAAGGATTTATCTTGCGATAAGATAAGGTGCTCGAATAACGAATGCTCATTTGGATAATGCTTCATGGCTCAGATAACATAGGATAGGATAGGATCAATGAAAATGACCCATGTCAAGATGTTTACCGTAAGCAAGCATAAAGTGTGCTACAAAATTTTATCAAGATCAAGACAATTTGGACTATGGATGCAGATATATGTGAATGGATTGGATAAATGGTTAATGGATGAAATGGATTTATTATGGTTGAGATTGATAGGATGCTAGACTTATTACGGATGGGATGAGATGCTTTCAACTGAGCTGGCGCACATAGATGCTCGATTCTACTCATGACGCTTGTTTGCCAAGTTTTCATCATGGTCTTACCCAAAGCGCCACACATGCGGTTTTCACTAGAGGATGATTTTTTCTCTTTAATGTTTTCAATCCTTTTTCTGATTTTTTTGGATTTTCATATTTTTTGATTTTTTGTATTTTTCAAAGATTCATGCTGAACCACCTTGGTGTTGACATAGATGCCTCGTCATAATGTGCCATTGATATCCTGCCGGAAGAGCCGCTTTCTAAGATCGTGCACTTGATGCAACTTTTAAGATTCTTGATCTGCCTTCGACCAGGGTTAACTCTGTCTCTGTGCATTACATGGCGATAAAAGTGCCCTTGAATCCTTATGATGAAGGGTCGTTAACATGCATTAATCAATATGAGAATTGGATATCATGCGTGGAGGTGTGGATGGGTCGTTTAGGGATAAGAGATGGATTGGTTGATAGTTTGGAACCTTTGACTCTCAAACTTGGGAGAGATGAGCAATGATGGGTGGATACGAAGTGTCTGTGGGAATTAGGACCAACTGCTTGATACACTTTGTACGTCGCTTGAAAAGCCTGCTTTTGCTTTTGTGGACATCCTTGATGGATACTTTTCCCTCTTTTAGTTTACCCCATAGTTTATTTGACTGATGGAGTTTGATAGGGATGATCTTTCTTTGTATTTTTTTGGTATCCATGCATATTTGATTTGTTCATTATGCATCTCAGCTTCTTTTGATTTAATAACGTTCTTTGTACTTTGATTCAGATATTTCCTTTGATGTTGGTCCCAATTCATGGATGGGGTGATGGGTGGATGAATATTTGTGTCGTGGTTGGATGTAGTATTGACACTAGCTTCATCATAAGGACTCTTCATGCTCCCTATGTTGACGTTTTCGTGAGACGAAGTTTCCCCCAGTATTGTGGTAGTACCTTTGTTCTTTGACTCTTCCTGTTCTGAGATGTCCTGTTCAGTAAACATGCTCTGACAAATGACCACCGTAGTTGACGTTCTTTCAATTTGCTGCTCCGCTAACTCTGGATGTTCTATTTGACTTGTTTTGTTGAGCGGATAATGATGGAGATCTTTATTCATGATGTCCTCAATCTGAGTTTGGGACATATTTGATCCTGATGTTGAAAACTCCATTTCATTGTAGGAGTTAATAATCTGCTCTTTGTGTGTAACATAATTTTGTTCTAGATGAAGATCATCTACGTGTCCATCCATAGAAAGCATCTCATGGGTAGATGGATGAATATGCATTATGCTAGTGTGATCATCATTTGCGACATCTTGTATGGATATGAGAGTGTCCATTAGATCATTATAGTAGCTCGAAGATACAAATTTTTGATCTTGAATGATTTCGGAGTTGTTTTCATCATGCTTTGGATCAAATTCTTGACATGGGGCAGCTTCAAAGAATAGATTTCTTACAAATGGTGCTTGGATATCTTCATTAGGCATGTGAAGTGGTTCAATATCTTCAAGTGTCGAGTCTAGGGTTCCTTCAGTTTCTATAACCATGAGGTCGAAGGATGGCAACATGTTTTGAAAAGGACCATTGCTAGACTTTGGTGAAAGATTTTGATCATGCTTTGGAATAAATTCTTGAGATATGTCCTCTAACTCGTAGGCGATGTAGAGACATTTTCAACATGATCATAGGTGAACTGATTGTGCATTATGTCAATTGGATCAAATAATCCTAACACTCCTTGAAAGAGATCACTAAAAAGTGGCTCTTGATGTATGGTGAGTTGATCATCGGATTGTGTAGATATAGCTTCAATGTGCTCCTCGATGGAGAGGTTTTGATCATTGTTTTCGACAATTGCGGTGGAGAGATTGTGAATGTATTCGACCATAAAGTCAAGTGATGTTGATATTTCTTGAATTGGCTCATTGTCGAGTTTTGTTGGTGGATTTTGATCGTGATTCAAAAGTGACTCTTGACATCTGTCGATTTGATCATTGGATGAAGTAAACGTGTGCTCAGTGATGGATTGATCTTGATCCTTGTTTTCAATAGATGTCATCTTTTGTGTTTGTGCTCGTGTTGGTTGGGTAGCTGGAGAGGCTTGGGGAACTTTAGAGGATTGTTTCACTTGTTGTTGGTTGAATCCCTTTTGAAAAGTAGCTTGTAATGTCGCGTTGTATTGGTTTGATGTCGTGGAAGTTGGTGGTGGTGGGGGTGGTGGTGGATTTAGAATCATGTTGGATGTAGTGACAAGTGTTTGAGATACGCTTGGATTGATTGTGGGGGTTTGAGATGTGATGGGTGTGATAGTGGTGGTTGGAATGATTGAAGGGATTGTGATGGTTGGAATAACCGAGGTGATAGGTCCTTGGGAGACCGTATTTTGATTGGTTGGGATCGTCATTGTTGCTTGATTGGATACCATCTGTTGGTGCAATGTCGATGGTATATTCAAAGGATTTGATGTGATGGATTTATTAGCGTTATGTGGATTGATTTGGGTGGCGTGATTGGTGTTAGGTAAATGGAGAATCCCTAAACCAAGGAATGATGTAGGTAATGGTGGTGAGATTTCCCTTGGCACAATGCCTCAACTATTTTGGAAAGTTCCGCAATTTGATCTTGCCAAATTTGTTCTTGATTTTGATCTTGACTCAATTGAGATAGTTGATTTGGCTTGTGTTCAAGTAGTTTTGGCATGCATGCTTGCGGTTTTTGAATGGGATTATGGGAAAATTGACTTTGGATAATGTTCTGATTTGGGATGATGTTCAGATTTGGCATGATAGGATGAACATTGTTGGTATTGGGAATCATTTTTCCAAAGTTTTCTGAGTTAGGATTCATGTTTCAAAAACTTGCACTTGGTACATCCACATTTGGTTTGTAGGGATTTGGTGGAATGATGTTGTTCGTTTCAAGGCTCATGCATTGATTATTCGATTGGTGGATTTGTAGGTTTGGACTTAGATCTATCATTGGGAAATGTGTTCCAAAGTTTGACTTGGGCATACTCACACTTGTTGTACCATTGACATTTGTCGAAGGCAATGATCCTATGCATGGACTTTGATAATTGATAGGAAATGCAAGGCTTTGAGGATTCAATTGATTTAGATTACTCAAGATGTATGGATCAAGTTTATATTCCATGTTCTTCTTGTATTTTGACCTTGTTGCAAAAGTAACCTCTAAGGTTCTTAGGACCAATGATGATATGGAGGATGAAATGTGTAAATGATATGAGTGTTAAACGTTTAAGGACTTTGGATCGATGCTAGACTTAGGGTTTGATTTTGATTGGTTGATTTGGATGATGAACTTGTAAACCCTAAGATGTTGGATGTGATCTTTAGGATAAATGTTGTTCAAGAAAGTTGTAATTTAATTAAGTGTGTGAGGAAGGATTCATCCAAACACACTTAACTAAGCAATTGACTTTGATTTGGTTTTGAGGATGATTTACCCAAGTCTAGAATGACATTTTTCAAAGCTCTAAAGTTGTTTGGTGGGACGGATTTGGATATGCGTTTGTATGGATGAAGTGTTTGATTTGATCCTAAGAGACTTAGAGAGACTTTGTTTACTAGGCCAAGGCATTGAAGAACACAGTTTTCTCTAAGAGCAATCAAAAGACCAATATGACCAAGAGATATCAAGCACATGTGTGGGGTCCAATTCGTTATCTTTGCTTAATGAGTTCTTTTTACCAAAAACAACCACTTGATTATGTTTCAAACTAAGATGTCCAATGTCTTAATTTCTTTAAACCCCAGAAGATATTTTATGTGGAAATTCAATGAACTTAAGGCAAGGGTTTTCCTATTGTTTACTCAAGGAGACAAATTGAGGTATAATCCAATGCTTAGGAACCTCTGAGGACGTAAATCCCCAGGGAAAATAGTAACATATGGATTGAGTCAATGATATTTGTCTTCAAGAGGGTTTGAAATTTTGAGAATCATGTTGAATGTTTGTTTGCAAAATGTTTTCGAATACAACACTGTGTTTTCAAATGAAGAACAAGTACAAGCCCTATGGATGTGTAAGACAATATTTGTTGGATTCCCCACTTGGACAAGTCTAGCTAAACTTATCTCTAGCGGATGGTTAGATGCTTGACCCCACTGGCTCCCCTCCACGCTCATTAACGTCAATCAGGGCAGCCAAGCATTAACACCCATGAAATTACCATGGCATGCTTTCCATCTCTACTAGAAGACCGTAAGAGTGTGGGGTGGCTTCAGAATGACCGTTCTTGCACCAACAAATAGATTAAGGATTTTGGAAAATTCTAGCACATGGGTTCTAGTAAGGACTTTCTGTTCGTGGAGATTGACTCATTTGGCAAGAGTCCCCTTCGGATCCATCTTGTCAGAGCCAACGCGTGATAATGGCGTTTAACCAATACCCACATTTATATCCCGGCTGGAAATACTCTTGGCTTTAGAGTGTTACCGGTTGAGTCGTTCCCTTGGGTCAGTACTTTTTCCCCAAGGCAGGCCCTCAAGGATAAACAAAAGCAAGCAAAGACAAAATCTGTAACTCGATCAATCTTTGACAGCACAAAGAAAGAGAATGTACGCGAAAATGCCCCTACTCACACTTGCATAATATGTTCAATTTTTAAGCCCAAATCGAAGTGTTTCAAAGCAATAAAATGCATTTTGAGTGTTTCTCTTGCACCCTAGATCGCACGAAGCGCAAGGGGAGAGGATACGCATTCAGAAATGCACCCAAGACAAAATCACAATTCAAGCACTTGTTCATTTTATAGCCTTCAAAGAAATTGTGAGTTCATTTTAAAGCACCAAGATGAAGTGTGAAATTTTTCTTGTTCAATTTTAACCCAAAAATGAAGTCTAGTCAGTTTCTATGGTTCAATTTTAAACCAACTTCAAAAAGAAAATCAATGATCTAGTTGACTTGAAACAGAAAAAAAAAGCATGAAATGGACGTTTCAAGCTATTAGAATAAGTATTTAAAAATGCTTTTTCAATTTTAATGTCCTCTTTTCCAACTCAAATATGTTTGTTTTTAAGTCTATTGCTCACTTCCGATGCCAACCTGCAAACAATATAAAGTTATCATCAATAAGAAATGTGATATTTCAAGAAAATAGAGATAAACAATAGTTGATAGTTATGAAACATAAGTTATGCCAAGATAGATAACAGTTGATACAAATAACCTTTTCGTTGCTTCTTGTATCCACCTTACCATAACCCTTTAAAAATAACACCACCAAAGCTTATTTCCACGCTTAAAAGACACTTGCCTATTCTTATCACCTATTGCAACCAATTCCAAAATAGTCTCTTTAATTGATTGTTAATGCTGGAAAAATGACAAAGATAAGGCTTGACAAAAAGTTATTTACTACAGTGGCGACAACAACTAGGGACTCCTTAATTGCTTGCATTAATCTTATACGACACCAAATATATTTGATTTGTACTCGCATCAAATTCAAGATTATAGCTAGCTGAGCTGACCACCATAAAAGCGTATGTCGGTATTTACTCCTTTGATTTGCTCATCACACAACAAATCTTCTAGAGACACAGATGTAAATAGAAATCCCTTAAATCTAGCATTGGGGGAATAAACGCAACTAGAATATTTGAAGCCTGCATCAAAAGGACATTAGAGGGGCTCTAGAAATTTTTAGGCAACTGTAATTGACAGGCGTAAAGTTGATCATAATGTTAAAAGACCTTTGACAAGCAATTTCTGCCTGTGCGGAAAAACAAAAAGGCGTTTAGAAACTTTCAGGCTTGTGCAATGGACATGTTGATTTTACATTAACTTGTTGTCTCAGTTCTCATGGTTCAAATGGAGGGAAAGCAGGTGATATTAATTCTCCTCTGTAGAAAAGGAAACAAAGTCAGAAATCTACAAAGTCCCTCAAGAATTTTCCCAAAAATTATTCTATGGAGAAGGAAATTAACCGTGGAAAAGCACATCTATCAGAAAATGCAAATGGGCATGGAAAATTTAATATTCGAGGAATCTTCTCTGGTTATGGTTACAAAGGATTCCCCCTGGATTCACAAGGGGAGCTTCTCAGGGACTTTCCAAATACCATACGAGAATTTTAATCAACTAAACAAGATTCCAAATTATTCTACTGGTAACGAGCCTTTAACCTCAGAAGGTACCAAGGTACTTCAAAAATTCAGTTTTGTAGAAAGTATAAAAACATTTCCTGATATTACACCAGTTAATCAGCCTCTTCAAAGAAATAGTTTAAACTGCTTGCCCCAACATAACTATTCCATTTAGTATCAACAACCTGACTGTCGACAGGATTACTCTGTATCTAAAACTAACCAGTCAAATCTTGATGAGAGAGGTTCACACTATTCTTCTCTACTTGATCACATTCAAAGGGATGGAAGTTAAAATGCTAGAAGTTCTGGTTCATCTATTGGGACACCAGATGCAATTTCAGTGTTGTCTGTGGAAGCCCCATCTTAAATCTTTCTACATAAAAAATAAGGAAAAAGGTCAAAGAAAATCCATAAGACCATTTGTTTTTGGAAAATAACTCATAAATTTTCTCAACGGCGCCCACAAAATCAGGAAACAAATATCAGTAAATAAATTTCCAGATCAATCTGCCATGCCAACAAACTATTACAGAACGCCTAAATCTATTTCAAGTAAGCGAATGGGATTCAGTCAATGCAAAGTGGAATGGTGGCCAGAACAGATGGTGGGATAAAAGAGAAATTTTCAGCGACTAGTTTGAGATATCTATATGACAGAGATCATAAATCAATACATTCTTCTAAGATTCAGAGCCTAATGGATTTGAAGTAACTATAGGAAATACGTGTAGGATATATCTAGGGGCAGGGACCAAAGTGAACACACATTCCCTTACCTGTCGCATTATTAACAAGAGGGATTTTGTCATGCATTGCATCAATAATACAATGACATTCCTGCGTATAAATCCTGGGGGTATTACAGAAGCCAATACTCAAATGCTTGCATAATATACACAAAATAAATTCAAGAAAGCAGAAGAAACACCATACTTAAGAAATACCACAGTCATAAGAAAACTCAGAGTAATCATACAATATGCATTTGTCAGAACTAAAACATAAGGCAGTGACATTCAAAATTATTGTTGAATATCATCAGAATTCTCTCATAGCCCGCGCCCTCTTAGTGTTGTTATGATTCAGCCCTCCTTCTAGTGCCAAATGTGGACATCAAATCTGCAAATGGTTAGTAACTAACATAGACAAACATGATTAGTTTCCAAGCAAAGCAAACCTTCAACATCCATATGAGATATCTAACATGTTTTAAAATGCTATCTAATGACAAGATACATAAAAGCATACAAAGAAAAACATGAAATCAATCTATCCCATATTGGATTGGTGTCACATGTGCTAGTGACCCTTTCCCAATCCTTGATTGATAGCTTAAGATGAAAATGCTATGAAGATGGTGGAGTGATGATGAACAAAATCAGTTCTCCATTGGAGAGTGACTTTGCATGAGTGATTGTGGAGGATTTGCTTGAGGATGAAGCCTTTATTTAAAGATTTTCAAAATGCTAAGTGTTGAAGAGAGACCAATGTGGGACAAAGATCAAGCCAATAAGATAAGGCCACTTGTCAAGTGATGATGGGCCAATGGTTGTGCAAGATTTGGGAAGATTTCCCATGAGAGGGAAAATTTGAATTCAAATTTTCCAATAAATGTTGAG
>VDFB02131572.1:0-10030 GCA_007258455.2 Sequoia sempervirens | reverse complement strand
GGATTTCATCATTTCATACAATCCATCAATAAATGGGTAATCATCCATTTCATTTATTTTAATACTCTCCCCCACATTACTGGTGCTAGGATCCTACAGAATCTCTTGCTTATCATAGGGGCAAGATGGGTTTTTCCCCTTAGAAGAGGGCTCCTTTAGTGCTATAATCTTGTATTCCACAATAATGTGGCCTTGCTTACCACATTTTTGACAAAACAAGGTGGAATTCTCATAAACCAAAGCTTGGGTCCATTTCCCCACTTAGATTTGAGAGTAATAAAGGTTGGGAGAGCTTTGTTAATGGAGACATTAACACAAAAATGAGCAAAAATGAACTTGGATTTAGCCAAAGTGACCACATCCGCCACCACAAAGCTACCAAAAGAGTTCCCAATCCATCGAAAAACCCTTTCATCCTAGAATTCCAATGAAAATTCCAGTAATCAAACCCAAACAGGGGCCATACGAGTGAGTTCAGCAGACGAGTCAAACCTCGACTTCCATTTAGCCAAAGACAAAAAATGTTTACCATAGGCCCATGTGCCCAAGAGAACGTAGATCAAATCCTCCTCTGCCATAAATTTGAAAAGGAAAGGACCACCAAGCATTGTCGATACAGCCACACTACCCTTCAACTTCCATCAAGTGTTAGCCCATCTATGGACCATATCGATAGTCGGCCTAAAAGCCAAGAATCTTCCCACCAAAGCAAGGTACAGTGAAGAAGCAACCTCATCCATGATCGTGCTGTGTAGAAAAGCTTCTTGCCTTGCTCCATCTAAAAAAAATTCATGATAGATTATCTCAAGGGCATTATTTCTAGTCCCTATAAAGACATTTTTCTAGCACTCCTTAGATGAGTCAACACCCTTGAGGCTCCCATTGTCCCCACTAGCAGGAGACCCAAAAAGTGCATTGGAATTGCACAACATAAACGACGCATCCCCATGTGTTGTATGCAGACAAATTTTATATGTATCAGGCGGGGGGTCAGGCTGAGGGGAGGCAGAAACCTCCCCAAAACCTACAGACATCTTTGAAAATTTGAAAGCTCGCGCGCAGGAAGTTTCAGAGTGTTAAGTGAATTATTGATAGTTGCATCTCATTTGAATGTCAAATTAAATGCGAAGAATAAAAATGTACACATGTTCTTCAATCCATTTTGTTAAAGTCTGTATGTTGCATATATAGTCTTGATTACAATAACTATATTATCTATAAGTACATTCATTTCATATAATTTAACAACTATTGTGTGATTGCAATGACAATAGTATTTTATTTTTAAGTTTTTGATTGATCTAGAGTTACTTGATTTTCAATTTTATTTGTTTCAATTGATATGTGATATCTCTATTTATCTTTAGCATTACTTGTAACTAACAAGGTAGTGATACAATATAAAAAATATGTTAGAATAAAACTTTGAAATTATAATTTCTTGATGGATATAAGAACCAAATAACATTGTTAAACATCTAAATTTTTTATGAATGTAAGATGGTAGCATTTCCATTTGTACTAATAACCACATTATTTTTCAAACTCATTCCAACTTCCTAGCTCAAATTATGACCAAGTAAAGCAAGCATGCCTCTAAAAAGAATATACCATTGTTTTCAAACAAAAATCTATCCCCAAAATAAATGTTTCATTGTTTCATTTGAATGACAAAATGGTAATTTATTTGGTTAGACAAGAAAAAAATTGGACCTATCATTAATAGAAAATTAGCAATGGAAGATTTTGTAGGCAAGTACTTGTGCATATATATTAGATTTGGATATCCAAATTTGCACATTCAAATTGACCCAATATTTTTGATAAATTTGTACTTCCATTTAATTTTTACATTGGAAACTGAGGACATTTTTGGAAGGAGTGGGAGATTATTTATTTTAAAAGGGAAAATAATAAATGTTGGGAAATCAACCAATATCATTTAATATATATAGTTTGAGATCTTTATAATTATTGAGAACAAAAATCACTTTTATTCCATATCAATCATTTTATATGGATTGAGGAGGAGTTATTGACTACCCTATATATGGGTTAGAGATAGATAATAGGTAGGTTTAATGCCTAATATATTATAAATACTATATCCAATCCATAAGGCATAGTGAACCACTTGACCAACCCCAATCTATATTTTGGGAGTTTTTAACCTTCCCTTTGCCTTCCTTTCCTCTCCTTTATATATATAGCCCTATACATCTATATATGGTCCTTTATCCTTTTTCTAGTGTTTCTATATAGCCCTATACATACCTATTTAATCAAGTGCTCCAAATAAGGACAAGAAAGAGAGAGTACATTTAAATTTAGGAACCCTAAATACAAGGAATTATAGAAAATAATATATCACACCAACTTGATAGAGTGTCAAGAAGCTTTTTGGTAAATTTGACTATGTTTGATGGATATTCTATTAGGTTATCTATGTTGATATTCTAATAGGGGAACTTGTATAGTGTCTAAAATGGAACTAGTGTCCTACCTTAAAATCACCTAAAACTTTATAGGATGATTCTTTGGGATGTGGTGAGTAATACTTGAAATTATCCGATGAGGGTTAGCTTACAAAATTTGCTTATGATAGAGATACAACACATTCAAATATATATGAATTTCATTGATTCAAATGATCTCTTATTACATACAATATAGTTATAAAAAAAAATAGAGCATTAAATCCTCAAAAATTGCAACACCTTACAACTTCAATGATTTCCCTTCTATAGCCCTTCACCTCTTCTAGATCTTTCAATTTGATACTTTCTTTTCACCTCCCTCCTTTCTCCTAACTTACCTCTATCCACCCATTTTCCTTACCTTAGAAATTCCAAAAGTATTTCATAAATTCCCTTAGGCACTCCCTTGCATGTTTTGGAAAGTGTATCTTCTAGGTCAAGAGTTGAGATCTCTTATTAGGACACTCTTACATATTATTATCAATCATTCATATCATTTTCATGATCTATCATTCCATTTACTAGGTGAAACTATTTCATTTTTCCAAGTTACATTATTTATTTCAATCATGTGTATCAAGACCTTTTAAGCTTGAATAAGAAGTGCATACCTTCTACTACTTCCTAACATGTGTATACTTTTGAGGAGCTTGAAGCCTCTATCAAGAGTCTTCTTGGTAAGTTTATGGGGACCACCTATTTATTGAACAAGGTTACCCCCTCTAGTCAATGTTATTATGGTGGTTATCAAGACATGTTAATGTTATCAGGTTGGCTATTAGGTTTTGAGCAACATTGAAATTTTGATTGTGAGTCTTCCAAATTTCATAGGTAGCATCAAAAGGTGATTTTGAGCACATTCCTATTGAACCACCTCACTCCATAGGTGTATATACACCCTCTTCTACCATAATATTCAATTGTTTCTAACCACCCATGGTTTATCATTCAACTCTACTAGAATTTGTGGACTATATTATACACTCACTCACACACACACACACACACACACACACACACATATATATATATTGGTCTATACCTTCAATATACAAACATATGACCAAATAGAGGTGGTCCACTCTACTCTCATGAATCTATTACACATATACAATAGCACACATCTACACACTTGGGATGATATCATCCTCTATATCAACCATTTCTACAACAAAGACATTCACATGGCTATTTGGTATAGTATTTTCTAGACATTTCTTGAATTCCAAGTTGTGACACCCTTCAATAAATCCTACTGCACACCATTGGTAACAGATGCACACTCATAGGATCATGAAAATGACATGACACAAATATTTTATAGCATGTTCTTTATGTGCACTAATAGGTTTAATAGATACTTACAAGATTATAGTTCATAAATATAAAGAGTGTCACAACACTCACCACACACCTTACATGTTTGAGGTTGGTGATAAAGTTTGATTGAATCTTTAGAAGAAATAATTCAAGGGACTACAACAAAAGATTAAGCCTATGAACAATGGTCCTTACACCATTGTTCATGCAATTGGTGAGAACACCTTCATTCTTGACCTTCCATAACATGTACTACAATTAGTATTAAAAATGGAACTCTTTAAACCATATTTTCCTCTACTAGAACCTATAATTGTTCAACATCATATAGATTTGGACATGAAACATTCACAACTAGCAATGATGTATGTCATGGTCAATACCACCACTAATCATACTCACCATGGCACCCATCAAATCTTTCGAGTAGTTCGAGACTAAAAAATATACAAATTAGGGTAATTGGTGCACTCTTTAATAGTTGTCCATATTTTCTCTCTTTATTGAAAAGTTCTTAATTTTTAATTTTATTTTTAAAAGTCATTTTTTTTTATCGTTGTGGTATTTTTTTATTTTGAGCAGTATAAGAAATACTATATACCTATAAATTATTTTTAATAGTTTCATTTGTGAACATTAATATATATTTTAAAATTTTAAAAATTTTAAATTAAAATAATAATATTTTTTCTAAATAAAAATTAATTAATTTATAATATATATTATTTTTATTATTGATAAAATAAAATTATATATATATATATATATATAATTTTATTTTTATATTTAATTATATTTTATATTTTATAATTTTATAATTATATACAAAATCAAAATCAAAACTATCAAATTCTAAAACTTCTCTCGAAATAATTACCAAAAATATTATTAATTTTTTTTTTTTTTAAATTCTCCCTTTATACTTTCTGACCTTCTAACTTAAAAACCTTCAAACAACTTCATTAAAAACATTCTAATAAATATTCAAGTCAATTCATTATTTGCTCACTATCTAATTTTTTAAGCTCACTCCAATTATTTGAATATGAACTCCATTCTTGAAACTTCCCGTGTTCAATTACGATCTCAAAATTTTCACAAAGTTTACTCTTACTCTACTATAATTAGCTTTCATTTTTTCAGCCGTCTACGTTAGTAAAAGAAAGAACATATAATTATTTGAATGAACTTAAATAGGGAAATGATTACAAAGTGAAGAATTATGAAAAAATAATCAATGAGAAAAAATTATATATAAGATAAGAATCCAAATTTTAATTATTTAATTTATTGAGTAAAAACTAAAAAATAATAGAAGAGTGATTCATTTTAAACTATAAATATTTATTTTTAAGAATGGTTGTATTTTCGTATTTTTTATAATTTTCCTCTATCAAAATGAAGATATGAGGATGGTCCTAATACTCTAGTCAACTCTCTACTAATTCACAATCATGTAGTTGGGATGATACTCGTGTTAATTTCCCAGATTAACTTTCACTATTTTTCCTTTAGAAATGATAACCCCCTAGATAATACTCACAAGAACAAAAACTAGCCTAATATAGAAAACTTACCAATTAAATATAACAATCCTTAAAATTTATAATTTACTCTTATTTAATTAGTTATTAATAAGTTAGCTTTCAACTAATCAAAAACAATAATTTAAAAAAAAAAAAAAATTTAAAAATTCAATTTTGTAAAGTGAACTTCTAAAATATTTAATTTTATAGATTATAAAAATTATTTATTGTGAATATGATTGGTTAAAAAGTTGTGCACCAAGAACAAAAACTAGCCTAATATAGAAAACTTACCAATCCAATAGAAAACTTAACAGTTAAATAGAACAATCCTTAAAATTTATAATTTACTCTTAGTTAATTAGTTATTAATAAGTTAGCTTTCAACGAATCAAAAACAATAATTTAAATTTAAAAAAAAAACAAATCAATTTTGTAAAGTGAACTTGTAAAATATTTAATTTTATAGATTATTAAAATTATTTATTGTGAATATGATTGGTTAAAAAGTTATGTTATTGATAGATTTTAAAGAAAAATACAAAATGAACTATTATTTTGCCTTTAAAAAAAAAAAAAAAAACTATTCTTTTGCCTCTGTTTTAGAAGCAACTATTCTTTTGCCTATTTTTAAGAAATGAATATTACTATATTTTGTTTCATTTTTCAAACATATACATAATTATAAACTTGGAAAGCATTGAAGGAGCACTAATTGGACACGTCTACTTTTGATTTTGAAATAAACCATATTCCACCATAATTATTCATAATTTTTTGAGATGTCTATATTGAAATATTTATCTAAATAGATTCATAACACAAATAGATAAGAAAACTTAAAAAATAATAAAATTTCTTTGTATCTTTATAGAATAATAGAATTTCTCTTAGTGTAAATAATATAAATGAGATTGAATGTAATGATAAAATGGAGGAGGAACAAGATAGCCTAGTAATAAATTAAAGATAAATTAAATAATAATAATAATTATAAATTTAAAATTATATATTGAACTAAAATTAATAATTATTAATATTAATTTGTCATATAATAATTATGTCAAGTTCTATTAATCTATTAACATTTAGAATATTATTATTATTTATGTTTAATAACTTTAATGATAATTAATAGATTTAATTTTTATTATTATTTCACATAAATCATATTATACATATTGTTATTTAACAAAAATATTATATAAATTTTATGTTTAAATAATAATTATTTAATTCTTTCTTATAATTGTATTATATAACCATTTCATTTTATTATTTTTATTTAATATAAAATAATTTAAAAATAATTATTTAAATTTATATTATATAATCAGTAAATATTATTTAATATAATATAATAAATTTATGTTATATTATACATATTATTAGGTAGCATAATTATTAGAATGTTTTATATTTATATAATTATCATTTTTTCTTGTAATAATATTATACTAACATTTGATTTGATTTTATTTTGTTTGATATTTATAATATCTTTATTTAATATTAAAAAATTTAATATATAATTATTTTTTTAAGATAATTGATTTTTATATAATATAATTAAGGTAAGTTAATAATTATTAATATTAATATAAATGCATATAGCTATTATGTTTTTGATATAAAAAGCAACAAAACTAGGGTGTTGTCCCTTTAGAAAGCCCAAAAGGCCATCAACAACATAATGAACATCATGAACAAATGAATCGTAAGGTCAAAACACCAAAACTGACACCCTAAACAGACTATGTCAAAAACCACAACAAAATCACCATCAAAGTAACTATAGAACCAGTAAACACCATGGACAATCTAACCATCAACCACTTAGCATCAACAAAATATAAAATGTACCTCACCGAACTATTGAGTTTACTAATAAGTTAATGTCCATCACGAAACCATGATTTAAAATAGTCTTTACTAATACTAATGTCCATCACGAAACCATGATTTAAAATAGTCTTAACCAATGACCACTAGGGGTCATATTAGTCAACATAAAACATATAATCCATGAAATTATCCCTAGAAAAAAAAAACGTTGGCCAGAGAGGCCAGACCCAGCCAAAATATCGATCATCCTGCGTCCCTAATCCTTCTTTCTGTTGCATGGTTTGATCAAAGTTATCGTAGCCCAATCTTTAGTGAGGAACTTAAGAATTTATTTGCAGGTAGCATCCTCTTCGACCTTTTCCATGGAACTCTCCTTCTCGAACAAGCACAAAGTGGTGGCAGATCTGTGCATGATCTTCAGGGCGAAGTGAGTGACATCATGAAGCCTTTTCTCAAGGTTTTCCATTTTTCTTTTAAGATTGTCAACCTTCTCCCAGATAGCGTCCTGCTTGCTGCAAGCTTCCTCCATGGGGTTCTTACCTTCCGCAATATTCGAGGCCCTAGTCTTAACCTCCTTAGCCCTAAAACTGGCAAAACCCAAAAAACCCTTTTTTAAACTTTTAGAGACATGGGAGGACCTACTAGCAGAAGCAGAAAGGGCTTCCTCCTCCACGACCTTCTCCTCCTTACTCTTATTCTTACTATCCCCACCTTCATCCAACTCAGAGACCTCTTTAGAGCTCTTCTCTTTCTCTTGCTTGGTAACCACTCTAGTGGATCTTCGAGGAGTACTAGTTTCCTCAGTGATTTCAATGTCTGATTCAATTTGCTGCAAATGGAATTTGGTCTTCTTAGAAGCTTTGGCTTTAATTTTGGCGGTCGGGGCATTGCATTTCTTATCCTTTTTCTTAATACCAGGCCCTTTATTAGGGGATGTGTCCTGGGGAGGGGCTTTCAAAGCAAGGTTCTTGATACACTTTTTCTTGCTGGGGCCAGGGGTATCCATAATACTAGCAGATGACAGATTAGACGAGGCAGGGGCTTCTTCAACAATAATGGGCTGAGGAGGGCAGAGGGCAAGGTGGAAATGGTACAATCTAAACATGAGCCCTTGGTGCATAATGGTAAATTTCTTACCCAAATTCATGGCTTCAACCACATCATTCGCCGTATTTTCTAGAGAGTGCAAAAGAAAAAATGGAATTGAAATATAGCTATGATTCTTGAGGTGATTGAGAAAAGGAAAATGATAATAATAATACACACCAAATCTCCCCTCAAGCGTGAAGTATTTCATCACAACCATGCAAATTTCATCCTAGGGTTCAAGAAGCTCCTCATGATCGTAGCCACCCTAGAGTTTGATAGGTTTTTCATCCCCACAAAAGAATTGGTTGAGGTTGGTTGGGTTAGCAACTTTGCTCATTTTCTTCCATTTTCGCCCATCCAAAGACCAGTGGTCTTAGTGATAACTTTGTCACTCACCTCAAAGGAAATGCTCCCCATAGTCACATGTCTAGCCTCCTAAGAGGTGACAAATTGTTTGGAAAGAATTTTGTCAAACCTCAACATGCATTCCATAAACTGAGAAATTTCGTCCTCTCTGCAAATATGCCAGACGGTGTTGTCCATCTTCCATTCATCAACTTTGTCTTGCTCAATGTGCAAACGATCTCCACCCATGATACTTCATAGTGAGTTGTTGTTGAAGTTGAGAAATCCAACTTCATGCACTCAAGATCACCGTGATGCAAATAACCCGTCACGTAAAGAAGAGATGGAGACAAAACAAGCAAGGGTGCTATGAAAGCTGAAAAATATATTCATCCGAGAGAGAGATAAATTACAATGATGAATCCTTATAAAAGGATATTGTGCAACCCTAAAAGAAACCCTAATAGGTAGACATTTAATAATTAATATAATTATTAAATGTCACAAAATGCAAACTAAAGTGAAATCTTAAGAGAGGAATAAAGGTAATTTAATCAACATGATTAAATTAAACCCTTTACTCTAACACCCCCCCTTAAGATGAGCAAAAGTGCAGTTACAAACATGTGCAAGAAAGCAAAGGTAACTACAATGTAAGAAAGTAAACTTGGGTCCCGGCAATAAGGCCTGATCAGGTACCCAATTACAACCAAATCTCTGTAAAGTGGAGAAATAGAGAAAACCTCATGGAAAAAACTCTACTCCAAAAAGAGATGAAAGAAATAAATGCACTAATAATAGAAGGATAGGAGGTGGATAACATAAGACCCCCCATAGACAGCTTCTATCATATAAGTACATGTACAATGGTCTCCATAGGAGAAAAATAAAGAGACTAGAAGGCCCCCCCACAATGAAGAAACTCCTGTCGCACATATGGATGCCTGAGGTAGAATCTAGAAAGAGATCCTGAAACGGCATATAATATTCCTCCCCTTGGGAAGAAATGGATCCAAAGGACGAAGATGAAGAAACCCTGTGAAGAGAGAGGAATCAATCTGTCTCAAGATGTGTGCCATAATAGGATGCTAAAGAATCTCTCTGTCTGAACTGAAACAAAAGATGTCAAATCCAACCAACTAAAGACTCAAAACCGCAACCTCAATGCATCGATGATGGTGGGCTAACAAATTGAATACATGGCTAATAATAAAGAGGAGCTGAAAATCTCAAAGTAATCCTCCGTGATCCGCAATATAGGACTCTACAAACAAAGACAAAATGCCTGCAAGATAAGAATCCCAAGTAGCCATGTCTGAAAGATGTATGATGTCCCATTTAGCTGAATCAATAGGAGCCAAAGAAGAGGCAATATCAAACTAATCAATAACAATAGGAGAATATGCTAATACAAGTATAATCTTAGTC
>VDFB02131570.1:0-30029 GCA_007258455.2 Sequoia sempervirens | reverse complement strand
TTTAGCATAGCATGTCATATGTTAGAATACGCCAAACAAACAAAAAAAGCCAAAGAAAACTTCCACGGAAATGAGCATTGCACTTTGCAAAAGAAAGATTAAGTGGAAATTAAGTGAAGCTATATATATACGTAGGAGACAAAACAATTTATTTTCTGATAATAAAAGATTGGCACTATGTTTAGGCCAATGGCTCTGATAGGCCATGGCACCACCCTGACTTGATGCTCAGAATAACATTGAGTAAGCAGATATTTTAACTGAGCCATCAAAATGAAGATATCAGGAGTTTGGGGGACTGCCTCTTGGACCCCACAACAAGAGCAGAGGAAAAAATGAAACCTTTAGTTGGCTAATGCACACTAACGTGTCACACAAGTTGAAACCCTGACAGTACGATTCATCTGAAATAAATAACAGCAAAACTAGTTTTCTGACTCTCAAAAGTTTATTTTCCCTTTTAAATGTAAAAAAAATCAAAAAGAACTTAGAAGCTGTGGCCCCTTCCCTTACACATTCAAACTCCCACCATGCACGAGTCAAGGGCAGCTGCAAATATAATTTATAATTTTTTTATTGAGACATTTGACTTCATCAAAAGATTTATCATCTCTCACACTCTGACAGCTTCAATGCACCATGCTGGTGGAACTACACCCACACACATCCCCCTGCCTGCACAAGCCTCTGTAGTAAACCCTCCTAATTGCACAACTAACAGACACAGAAAAAACTCCAGCAACAATTATACTTTTAAAGTGCAACTAATATTTTATTATTAAATCAAATGAATCTTCAAGAAGATATTTTATTTTATTTTTATAAAATGGCTTCAGTCAGCTCCAAAAAGTGGAAAAATAATATAAAATCACTTTATGTGGGTCAAAAGGATTATTATTTTATTAAAAGGTAGATTTAAAATATAACTTCCAGAAAATTCCATCGGAGGTTATAAAAAGACTTCCAGAAAATTCCATCGGAGGTTATAAAAAGACTAAGTTACCGATTCATTTTTGGATTCGGGTACAGGTACGAGAATCCGGTACGGGATTCGGTCAAAAAAAAAAAATTGGGGTTGGGAACGTTTTGGGTACGGCAATACAAAAAACATATAAAAATCAGAAATATATACATATTTGCAGCAGTAATTAAGTTCAGAATACACCTTGGTGAATGCAGCTTGCTTAGGAGGAGGTTTCCATCTAGCATCAGGCCTGGCTTGAGGGCATGTTTTTTTAAGTGTCCAGTATCAGAGCAGGCTCAACATCTAAAAGTGATCCCTTCATGATCCAAAAGATTATTCCACTTACTCTCACCAACCTTCAGACCAAAATTTTCTGGCAAATGTTTGGATGTATCTAATTCCACCAAAATGTGAACAAATATGAATTGGAAGAATAACTCAATACTCTGGGTCTTGGAATAAATTTCCAAATGGAGTTAACAATGGAGGCTAGGTTGGAAGAACTCCATAGTTGCAAAGTGAGACTCAGAAGACACACCCAAGCAGGGAAAGTTGAAAAGGATTATGTGATAGTGTTGAACTTCGGGTACCATGGTTTAATACACAAATGGGCTCTATCCCAGGACCATGGTGTAAGGTCCCTTGCTAAATCTGATTCAAAGTTCACCTCTTCCTCCAAGTTTAAGGATAAATATTTTATCACACAGTTGTATACTTTGAGTTTGAATGGTACCTTTGTTTGCAACAGTATTTTTTTCAAATTTGAATGTTGGTGAACTGAGATGTTTTGGTTTCCTTTTTTGCAGATCTGTTGCAAAGTGAAACTCATACACATATAGATATTGAAAATAAATATGACACATAGTGGAAACAGAACAATGTTGACATTAATCACAGGACATTTCATTCATATGCTTTGCTGATAAATATAGAAGTTTATTTAGATAAACATGATGCAAACTGTTAAGTAAACAACTTAGATCTGACCTTTATTTGCTCACTGGTAATATTCTGTCATAACAGCAATATGTCAGGTAATTATTTAATTCTTTAGAAGTCAATTATTAGTCAAAAAAAAATTAAAAAATGCAAAAAAATGCTGTATTCGTCATGGATTCTTCTTGGTGTATCCTGGTCGAATCCACAGTGTCGAGTTGAACCCAAGGCGAATCCACAGACCAGATTTCGTACCCTGCCCGAATTTGTATCATACCGTACCCGAATTGCAAATCTGGTATGAATCGAATAGTATCCAGAGGCTGGGAGTGGCGAATCAGTAACTTAGAAAAAAGAGGATGAAAGAGCTCATTTGCACATCTTGGTCATTTTTATTTTTTCTCATTGCAAAGTTTGGACTTTGAGTTCAACTTCAAACCCCAAGACAAAAACCTTAAGAGGTATTTGGCTTCGGAGATGAAAGATTGCTTTCTAGTCAAATTAATGGTGGATTCACACAAGATTCACTATTGAATTTAACAAAGAAATGGAGATTTTGTTGACAACAACAGATTTCGAATTCCAGATACAAATTTATTGAGATTTGCAAGCAAATAATAAATTTGTTAATGTGTGTGTGCAAGTGGAAAAGAACACAAAAATGTAAGTGCAGTGCGTGCAAGAAGTGAATGAGTTTAAAAAAATATATATTTTGTACAAGCTGGGTTTTACCCCAGCCGTACCATTGCATATCCTAAACAGCAAGTGAGAGGGTCAATTCATATTTATGAAGGCTTGAAAGCCTTTTACATATGCTAGCATGGCCTTCCCAAGGCTGACCAACACTAACCGCACCATTTACAAAGGAGGCTCATGCATGAAAAAGGCATATAAGCCTTAGAAATATCCAACGCTGCCAGACAGACTACTCAAACCTGCTGTACATATCCTAAGAGAGGTCACAGCATTTTTTAGGAGCTGCCATACCAATAAAGGCAGCCATACACCTTGTTTTTGGGTGTCATACATTTCTTAGAGGGGCTGCACTTGGTAAGTGGGTGCCGTACAGCTAATATGAGTCGTAAAAGAATGCTGATTGGGATTTGCAACAGCTCAGCAGTTAAGGTCAGCAAATTGATACCCTGAATATTGTTAATTTGATCTTGCTAATTTCTGAAGCAATTTTCTCCATGTGTTATTTTTATATCAGCAATCCACAGAAATATTGTAAGACAGATATGCTTCAGTAATTTCAATAAATTAAAATTTGTTATCGATATTAAGAATTGAGGAATTAATGTTATGATGAACATTTATGAGATTCCTTCAAAAACAAGTTGAAAAATTAATCCAGACTAGCAAAAAGCAAACTGTTTGACGAAATGCCTGCATAGCAAAATTGTGATAATTTGCATGTTTGATCAAAGATTCCTGAAGAAGGTTATTACATACAGGGTACTCCCAGATTACAAACTCTATACTAACTGATATGTACTGCTCTTGAGAGTTTCCATCCCTCATGCCTGAAGGGTTTTGTCTCCAATGCACCCAGCTGCTGTAGCAATGCCACTAACACTGAAATGAAAGTTGAATGTCTGCTAATTTTCAAAAAAGCACCTTCTCTTCTTTATTATGCTCTGTTTTACAGACCCAGCTCCCAACAATCCTCAATCATGGGAAGTCAGCCAACCAATGGTGGCAGCTAGCTAATAACTAATTTCATCAAACATGAGCAGCTAATTGAACAACAATCCCTCAAAATTCTCAATCCACACCCATTGGCAGTTGCTCCTAGATTGGTGGCAGTTAACCTAAGTTACCAATCCTGGTACTAGTTGGGGTTCAAATTGCTAGTTCAATTTGCAGATTTGGCCAAAAGAAATTTGGCATTTGGGTTTGCTTTGGGTTCATGGATACGAAAACATATCAAATCATATATATCCTAAAATCACAAATATATGATGCAATATACACATTTCCCAATATTTCTAAAGTATAGTAATAATAATAAAGTTAATATATAATATTATAATAAAAAAAAAGTTACAAATAAAGTTAATTTAACAAATCTGTCATGTCCCCAATTTGATTTGAAATTCAAAATTTGCAAGGGCGGGAAAAAGTATTTTTGAACACTAGTTTCATATTTTAATTAAATATAATAACAATGTTTTAAATACATAAATAAATAAATAAATAATAAAATAAACAATAAATAAAATAAAATAAAATAAGAATACTCTATTGGGGTAGGCCAAGTTTGGAGGGAAATAAAAATTAAAAAATTAAAAAATTAAATATAAAAAATAAAAAAAATATAAAATATAAAAAATAAAAATAAATAAATAAAGGGATGATCCTCAAAGGTAACGGTAGTTGTGAAGGTTGGAATTGTCTTGAGTTCAATCCCACAAGTGTAAGGTGAGACCAACTATCGCTGGCCGAGAATGAAGGGAACATCGACAACAATCTGATGATGAAGGGAAATGCCCTGCAAGGGATGGCAGATCTGCACACGAGGTGGTGGGATGGGTGGCGGCCAACGTGGGGCCCAGGAATGGAGGGATTGGAGGAGGTGGAGCCAGGAGGGGACAAACAAAGGATTGGCTGGGTCTCAGGAGCTTGATGGAATGGCAGCAACAATGTGGAGGGAATGGTATCGGGTCTTGGTGGAGCTTGGTGGAATGCAGTAAAGAAGATGGAGAATGACATTGGTCCTATGGAATGGAAGAATGGTGGATGAATGGGAATGAGTCAAAAGTGACGGGTGCTGCCCCTTAGCAACAATTTACCAAGCAAAAATAAATAAATAAAATAAAGGAGGTCAGCCTTGTTAAGGTTATTTTGGGAGGGCTATAAAAGAAAGTAAAGTGCAAGTCATTTGGATCCATTCATATCATATTTTTCATTTGGAGATTCTTCTCTTTGGCTGCAACTTTGGTGAGTTGGATGAAAACCTAGCTCATCTTGTGGAGGACTCATAACGGAGTTCTATTTGCACTTCATTGGAGACAATTGGAAGTTTGGAGCATCATTGCATAACCAGATTTGAAGATCAGATTTGGAGCAGCATCATTGTGGCATTTTGTGAGCAGACTACATTAGGGTTTTGCCCTAATTTGGAGCACCACTTAGAGCAGACCTGAGCGCCCACCTTTGGAGGGTGATTTTGCATTATTTGGAGCATTTTTGGAACAGCAAACCCTAAGCACTTACCAAAGAGGAATTTAGCCCATCCAGGGTTTGATATTTGAAGACTATTTTGCACATATTTGGTATGTATAATCATAGTTTCAGATCTGATTTGTAGAGCAGAAATTTGGGCATATGTTTGCATGTTTGAACCCTTGAGTTTCTTGTAAAATCAGTCCAAAATATTCAGTTTTGTAACAGCAGAAGTTATCTACAGAAAATCAGACCTGTATGTTGCATTTGGATACCCTAGCTTGTGTTTTTCATGGTGGATGTCATGTTTGATATGAATATCAATCGGTAGCATCATTTGGCATGTTTATTTGTCATGTTTGGGCACTTGTATGTTCGTTGTGTTATTTTGTTTGAAATCAGAAATCAGAAATCAGAATTAGGGTTTGAGCAGAAATAAAAATAAAAATTTTAGGGCAGATCCCCATTGGGGATATTTCAGTGGTATCAAAGCAGCAATCCTGCCAACCTGCGGGTTTGATTTTGAGAATGAGGATCTACAACGGACATGCGAGTGAAGGGAACCTTGGAGGAAGAAAATAGATTGGCGACCTAAATTTTTACCCAAGGAAGAAGACATCAATCCTATTAAAGAGCTATTCCTAAAAGTACGAAAGGAACAAGAAAGGTACCCGTCTGAAGCTTCCAAAATTGTGGACCAATACCAAAGTTTGTCAGATGATGCTAAGGCTTGTGTTCCCTTTGATGTGTACTTGAAGACACTCGAGTACCAATACCTCCACAAAATTGGCCTATATGAATACATAAGAAAAACAAGGAGCTCAACGAAGAAGATCCAAAGAGATCAACTTTGTTGGAGGAAAAAAAAGTCTAAATCAAAATCAAAATCACCAGAAGTTACCATTGAAGAAAGGATAGAAAAGAAAGAGGAATCACTTGCTTGTGACTTGTAGCCTACAAGTGATCATGGGAAGGACAAAAATCAGTCAGTATGCAACCCTAAAGAAGACATGTTCAAGAGTTCATTTCAGCTTATGAGGACAAGGACAAAAGAGATTCACCTATTGAAGCTACAAATAAAGAGCACATGAAGATTGAAGAAGATACAGCCATGGAAATTGTCAAACCAGACATGTTCGGTCAACTACATGAAGGTATGGGTTCTTGTGATGTTTCATTAATTGAGCCTAGCATTGCTTCATCACCTTTACATCATTTTGGCAAGGAATTAAATTGTAATTTGGGTGTCCTTATGTTGGATATTGCCCATTCATATGTGAGCAATTCATAAATTTCAGTATGTATTGAACAAAGTGAATCGAATAAAATTGATTTAACATTGCAAGATATGGAGGATCACTTGATGGTTAAGGAGGTTATAGCAGTGCATACTCTTTCTAGGCCAGCTAATGAGGAAGATCATGATGTAGAAAAGTCTACTCATTATTTTGATGGAGATCCTTTGATAGAGCATGATGATAACCTAGTTTCCACACATGGATGTACCGAAGAAGATGCCATGAAGGAAGCTGATTTGGAGGATGCAGATTTGTTATTTTATCTCGGGAAGGGAGGACTGTCATGTTCCCAATTTGATTTGAAATTCAAATTTTGCAAGGTCGGGAAAAAGTGCTTTTGAACACACTAGTTTTCACATTTTAATTAAATATAATAATAAATAAATAAATAAAATAAAATAAGAATATACTCTAATGGGGTCGACCAAGTTTGGAGGGAAATAAAAATTTAAAAAATTAAAAAATATATATAAAATATAAAAATAAATAAATAAATAAATAATAAAATAAAATAAAGAAAGTCGGCCTTGTTAAGGTTATTTTGGGAGGGCTATAAAAGAAAGTAAAGTGCAAGTCATTTGGATCCATTCATATCATATTTTTCATTTGGAGATTCTTCTCTTTGGCTACAACTTTGATTGAGCTTAATTCCGGGGACCAAAACCCTTGTGAATCTGGTGAGTTGGACAAAAACTTAGCTTATCTTGTGGGGGACTCATAACGGAGTTCTATTTGCACTTCATTGGAGACAATTGGAGGTTTGGAGCATCATTGCATAACCAGATTTGAAGATCAAATTGGGAGCAGCATAATTATGGCATTTTGTGAGCAGATTGCATTAGGGTTTTGCCCTAATTTGGAGGACCACTTGGAGCAGACCTGAGCGCCCACCTTTGGAGGGTAATTTTGCATTATTTGGAGCATTTTTGGAGCAGAAAACCCTAAGCACTTACCAAGGAGGAATTTCGCCCATCTAGCACTTGATATTTGAAGACTATTTTGCATATATTTGGTATATATAATCATAGTTTCAGATCTGATTTGTAGAGCAGATATTTGGGCATATGTTTGGCATGTTTGAGCCCTTGAGTTCCTTGTAAAATCAGTCCAGGATATTCAGTTTTGTAACAGCAGAAGTTATCTACAGAAAATCAGACCTGTATGTTGCATTTAGATGCCCTAGCTTGTGTTTTTCATGGTGGATTTCATGTTTGATATGAATATCAATTGGTAACATCATTTGGCATTTTTATTTGTCATGTTTGGGCACTTGTATGTTTGCTGTGTTATTTTGTTTGAAATCAGAAATCAGAATTAGGGTATGAGCAGAAATAAAAATCAGAATTTAGGGCAGATCCCCATTGGGGATATATCAAAATCAATTTTAAATATTAATTAACATATATAACTATATATTTCCTAATAAAATAGATATATAATATTATAATATAATTATAAATTATAAATTATAAATTATGTTAACAATAAATTAATTTTAAAAATTAATTAACATACATAACCATTAAATTTCTAGTATTAATAGTCCGATGATCAGCTTGAACAATATGTAGCCAATAAGTGCACAAGTTACATACAGACGGTTGCAGAATAATACAGGAAAGCAATTGAGAAGTTCATTGTTTATTTTTGCTGTTGGAATCACAACAAAATCACTATATTTTTAAAATGTCAAATTTCTATCAGGCTCACTGGCATTTCTGGAAAAGTTTATAGACCCAGCTCCCAATTATCCTCAATTATGGGGAGTTGATCCACAAACAGTGACAGCTAACTGACAATTAATTTCCTCAAACATAGGCAGCTAACTAGACCTTCCACCCCTCAACCATTCGTGTTCAACTGATAGGCATTGAAGACTCAACCAATACTTAACTGGAAGCCACAAAAACTTGGCCACTGCTCAATTGGAGGAAACAAGACTCAGCTGCCAATACATTTCTAACTAAAAACTTAAAGTCTACTAGCTTATCTAATTGCTAATAGTTAATTCATTAGATAGCTACAGAATGAAAGAGGGGACATGACAGCCTCATTTTTGGCTTGAACTCTTGTCATGCTCCAAAGTTATACCATCACTACTGAAGGCCACATTTTTCTCCAACTATTCCTTCTTGTTTGAACCAGTCGCCAGAAGAAACAGGATATAG
This sequence comes from Sequoia sempervirens, assembly GCA_007258455.2. Taxonomy (NCBI): domain Eukaryota; kingdom Viridiplantae; phylum Streptophyta; class Pinopsida; order Cupressales; family Cupressaceae; genus Sequoia; species Sequoia sempervirens. The sequence continues at coordinate 21,498 of VDFB02131570.1, read as the reverse complement.
GCACAGTGACTGGGACACAATATTGACATAGATCACAGAAGTATATAAATAAAGGTAATATTACATTTAAATAGTCACCAGAAGATATGGTTATGAACCCAGATTTCCTAAGGACTCAAACCTGCTAAAGAATCAAAACATTAAATAAGGCATCAGACATTTTATGCAGACTCGAGCTTTTATATTTTCCCACATGACTCTGTTTCTCAATCTGCATATAACACAACATTGTGACTTCCTTTTAAGTGCAACCTTCAACCCACAAAAATGGATGACCAGAAAGATTTGCAACCTGTAATAGTTAACTACAACTCCTGCTACTTCTGCTATCTAGAACAGTCCATAAACAGATCATATAAATGGTATTTTCTGTTTGTTCCCTTGACAGATATTTTTCAAGCTTCAAACACATAGTATATCTTCACTCTAGCACATCTCTAATCAGCTTCCTCAACATTAATGAAGTTGTGGCCAGTAAGCTCTCCCTTCCACTCTCTTTGAAATCTTCAATTCACATCATAAACATAAAAATCCATCAATTCATGGTACAGACTATATCTTCATGTTGTTCCACAGACTGCATCGGCACACATAAAAGGGGCATAATATAGGATAAAATTATGCCATTGCCAACCACACTTCACCACCACAATCTTCTTTAACCAGCATTAATGAGGTTGGGGCCAGCAAATATAAATATTCCATGAACCTCCAACACTGGATTTCACTAGAGGAAAAAAAAATATTGGAAAATTTTTAAGTCATCATTGCTCCACACTCATCATAGTTTGGGTACATATGTAGGACACTTTTTCCACTCAAATCCAATATTAAGAGAATCAAAAGAACACTAAAACCATGGACCAAAAACCTCTAGCACCAACATATTGCACATGCATGGGTTCAAGCCACTATTACCCATGGTGGCCTCCACGTTGCTAGGGACCATTAACACAAAATACACAAACAAACTTTATATTTCTAACATAGCAACAAAAAGAAACAAATTATCTGAATTCTAGATGATCTATATCCATGCTAATTAAATATTTCTCAAGTAAATCTTTCTTATTTGATTGCTTGAGGCTTTGAATGCACATAAATTTTGAAGTTTACATTAAAAATAACATGTTACTATCCAGGTAAGATCTTCAACCAATTTGGACTATATATAATGCAAACCAACAAAATAGAACATCAATGATATCCACAAGATGATTCCTACCATATGACACATGTAATAACAATGTAGAGACCTTCAAACACTTGAACAGAAAACTTATCGGAAAGTATTGCAATACTCCAAACCTTTAAGATATGTTGTTCTCAGCCCACCACTCTTTAAGGTGTATATATAGCCTTATGTTTCATAACATATTGTCACATGGAGTTGAAGTAGGAAATAATTAGAAATATGACTAGACAAGAAAACAATCATGAATACTGCTGTTGATATTAAAATTTTGAGAACAGAAGAATAACTTAAATCCAATACAACTCACTTGTACGAGGCCCAAAATTTTAAAGAGAATATTATTTAGGAGGTTTATAACATACAAGATATAGAAGAGCAGGCTGTGGAGAACGAGTCAACACTCCAGCTGCAAGAGCGGCAATAAGACCAGCTGCATAACCAGAGAGTGCATACCATATGTATTTACGACCCTTCATAAATGGCCCTTCCATAACATTGCTGATATCCCTGTTCTTACGATGATCAAAACAGAGCACCAAAGCGAGGAGCATTCCAGGAATTGCCTGCATGTTAATTAATCATACACAAAAACATTAATTGAAAATTGGAAAACCACACTTCAAGAAAGCGGACTGATAATCAAACAATAGTCAAGATCTCTCCAAAAATTTATACTATCTTACTGATTTATAAACCACTGCAAGAGAATCCCAACCATTCAGAATCATAAAGGGAATCAAAAATATAATAGATGATCATTTCTCCGTAATATTGCTCATAAACACAAAGTTGACAGGCTTGAAATTACTTAACGCAACCAAACTCCCGAACCAAGAAAACACTAAGCAACATAAGTAGATACGAAAAGCTTGCAGTACCCATTGATTAAGTTATGAACATAAGCATCACTCTGTGCACAAATTTCCAATAAAGAATGTAACAGCAAACCAAAAAAATTCAAATACAACCAAATCAACCAACAAAAACAGATATATTATACAATGCATGCATAACCCATTATCTAAGATATAATTTTTCTACAGGCAAGAAAACAAATACTCTACAGTTTGGTCCAAGATTGACAAACATTCATACTTTTTAAGAAAAAAGGTTATGTGTTCTGGAATAAAAATCAGACAAGTAATTTTAGTAAGCATTAATAGCGAACATTTCTCATAACAAAATATTTGAAAAGAAACCATAGTATAAAAAGATATATGTTGAGCACCAAAGACTACTCTTTTCATTTCAATGAAACGTCTCAAAATTGTCTGAGTTAGAAACATCAAGCCCTCGAAACAAAACAAGAAACTAAATCAAATAAAAACTCATAAAAAGCTAAAGTCAAGTTTCTAAATGATATTTCACATTAAGTGTCTAACAAACTTTACCCACTGCTTGACCAGCGAATATTATCATAACAGGCTAAAACCTTAATTAGGTGAATATAAACACACAAACTTTGTCCCAATATAATAAACTTAAGCAAACGCTTCATTTGAAACAGTTGATGCCTCAATCATTAGATATAGCTTCAATCTCAATTCCTTATTCATTCTCAACAATGAAGAGAACCCCAGTAACATGTAATCCAGGAACCAATTCTAATAGGATAGCTGCAGCATTCCAATTTAAAATGTCAAATTATTGTGTTGTTGAATGTCAAACAAAGCACAAATCTTTCATGCAAATTATTAGTAGTAAGTACCAATTTATTAGTATTTACTATTTAGTACATATTTATTTGTATTTATATGTGCCAATTTATTAGTATTTAGAGCATGCCAATTATTAATGTTCAGTACAGGCCAAAGTGTTATATTAGCGTTTGGTATGTGCCAGTTATTATTGTTTGGTACATGCCAGAAATCTTGTGACATAGTCCCCATCCAAATGTTCCAAAATCACCCAAGTAGGAGCAAGATTATTTGGTCTTAAAAGTATTATAGGTTTCAAACACTTGGTCTTGGGTGAAATATAAGCCTAAACCAGGTTTTGATTGTATGAGTTGGTATCAAATTTACAATTACTCAGTACAAAAGTATGCCAATAAGGAAGAATTTTCCCTAAAAACTGCTACCAAATGTCAGCAACAGCCTTGGGAACAACTACATGGTGCAAGGTGTTTGTTCCATATTCCAAGCATTAGACAATTGATCAATAAATACTATTGCTGGACCAAAGAGACAAGTTAAGAGCATTTTAGGTTTTGATAGAGGATAACTGTATATTGAATACAAATTTAGAGGCTCATAAAGAATAGAAAAATAATCTCTCATTTCACAAGGTGATATAAACTTATGCAGGAAAGCATGGTAGCTAACGAAATGCAATCAATAGCTAACAGGAACCATATCTCACTAAAAAGCAATACGACAAAAAATTATTACAAAATTAGAAAATATATATTTTTCCAAAAGCTATTCCACAAAAGAAAAAACCATATTGCAATAGCAAGAAAGATAGTCAGTCTCCCCAACCTGACAAAATGCCCAAGTTGAAGGGAACAAACCACTGTAGTAGTTCACCAGACAGCAATGCAAAATATATTCAGAAATACCTCTATCACATTAAAAGAAATCTTATAAAATTAGAGGAAAGCAAGCATCAATCTTGCCTAAAAAGATGAAAAATGCCAGATGATTATTAATTAATAACTTGGAAATGTCAAAAACAATAGCAATCATGCGGAAAACCCTATATAATTCCAACATCTTAAGTACTGCAACATTTAATATATAAAACATTACAACATTGGCAAAGGAATACAAACCATATCTCCAAGGCCAAGCATCATGAATTCCACTGCAGTATTTCCAGGCACCATTCCACCAAGCAAATTTCTTGGGAAGACAAGTTTAACTGGAAGCTCCAGCTTCTTTGTTATTGATTGTAAGCCTGGCAGATTAAGAGAGTTCACAACTGTGTGAACTGGATTTGAAGCCTGCTGTGTGGCAACTGAAACCATAACATTGGCTCCAAAAAACCGCTCCGAGAAGAACACCCAAAAAATGTCATATACGAACAAGCAGACAAGAAGCAACGAGCAGATTTTGATATTTGGCAATCTAACATGACTGACAAAAGCAATGCAAATGGAAACACCCAAAAGGTTATTTAAAATCCAGTGTCCAGATACAAGCCAAGAAATCACCAGGGCTGAGCTCACCAGTGCCAAAATTCCCTGCATCCTAGTGATTGTTCGGCAACAGCATGGGGTAATAGGATCCACCAGCCCAAGCTGAGAATTTATATAAAGAACATATGGAGAGAGGCAAAATGCAAGGGACGATGCTGAAGCCACTGCAGTAAAGGCCGTGACAAGATGTGACATTGATGCAAACAAATAAAACATCAATAGAAGGCTGCACGAACTTGCAACAGGAATCATAAGAGCCTGAGAACTGTCAAGAGTAATGGAAGATTCTGAAAAGTCACGGTTTCGTTCCATTTCTCTCTCATAATTGAGAGCCCTTCGGGCCGATGCAAAGACAACAAGAACTGCAGTAAAAATGAGTGCAAGCGATGCAGGTTCAAGTAGATACGCAAGCTTCCATAGTGGCTCCATAGTTAAATACACTTTGTAGTTCAATTGACAAATTTGGGGCTCCAACTACATGCCCAAAGCTATGCCAACTTCTTTTCAACAATTCCAATTTACCAGTAGACCAAATGCCATTTCTGAACAGAACTCTGAAGCAAATAAATACTCTCTGCTTTTCAATAAGGACTCGCCAACAATTAAATATGGTCTGCAGGCAAGCTAACAACTTTGGACCTAAAAATTTATGTCCAAAGGTATTCCAACCTCTTTCCTACAATTCCAACTCACCAGCTGATCAACCATCATGTTCATACAGAACTAACCAAATTGTAATTTGATAACCTAAACACAACAATGACAGCACCAGAAAGAATAATTCTAGACTATTCCAACTTCCGTCATACAATTAGTATCACTTTCCCAGAGAAGTGACCAAATTCTGCTCAGGTATCCTGGTGGCTACTAAAAACACCAGAATCAAAGCCTACTCTGTTCCACCTCGTCTCCGGTCGACTTAACTTTGAACTTGAGTATCCTAAGACGCAGGGGCTAGCGGTTGATCCCCAGACCGCAGCAGCTCAAAATAAAAAACAATTACAATTTCCCCAGGCACAGAAAACTATTTCCGCCCCGCGTGCCTCACCTCCACCTAAACTAATCAAATTATGCCAAAATATCCAGGTTTCCCTTAAAAACACTAAAATAAAAAATCTTCCTTTTTAAGGGTTTGCAATGGGGACCCGACAGGGACTGACACGGGACCTGGACTCAACCTTAACTCCCACAAAATCATATGTAAGTGTAAAAACCCTCACTTTCTAGAAAACCCTTTCTCTCCTTTCCCTATCCCTCGTTATAAATTTAGTTTTTCCTTCAAGTAACTGCAAATTGATGCAATCATGATCGAAAAGAAACTTAAATCGGCAATCCTTATTACCGACTAGTAAAATTCTCTACAATTTCTGAAGTTCTTGTTTCAAACCCTAGGTTGGAAAAGAATCAATAAAAAAAATTGAAAGAGACACACGACCGGCCTTCGTAAATCATTAATTTAAACTGTATCTCATCCTGGAGGGTTTCTATTGCTTGCAAATTACTTCATCAGAGTTTCTATGAAAAGCATACCTTTGTGGGCCAATTTTTCCTAATCCGAAACTGTTTTTGGTCCGATCTGTGCTCAAACTGAAGCTCAAGATGGCAAAAAATTGGTTTCGTGGACGAGACCTAGTGAAAAGAAACGACTCGTCCGCAATTGTGGCCCAATTTTTTATAGGTCCCGTTATTGAAATCCGTGTGTTGCAGAAATCACAAGAGACCCCGAATTTTTATAGGTTCTTGCAGTTAGACAAAAATTTGTAAAGTTGTAATTGTTTTAGTGAAAACTAATAGCGTAGTTACTTAGAATCACATTGTATTTGGTTTATATTTATGATTTATAGTTGAAATTCTAGTTGGAGTAAGATTTATGGTTTTTTAATTGTATAAATAGTTTGATATTGTAGTTATTGTGAGTAATTAATCATAGTAGAAAGCAATGATGTGATATTAGATAATGGTGTATTATTTAATTAAGTGTGAATCAATTTTTATAAATATATAATTAAATATATTTAATGCATAATTATATTCAAAGTCATTTTTCAAAAAGTCAATAATTTAAAAGTTTAATTTTATAGAAGATAATTGTATTAAAGACATAATTTATTTTATTTTATTTTAATCTACCACCTCACAAAATAAAAAGATTATTATGATGACTATAATAGTATTCAATGGCATTCAAGTAACAACATTAGTAGAGTTGAAATTTGAACCTCAAATTAATGTTTGAATAAGACTTACACTATTGATATAGTTAAAATTTTATCACACGAATTTAATGCATTGAAAATGTAACACAATTGAAATTTCATTTGTGCATTAATTGTTCTCAACATGAACCAATAGAAAAATAGATATTTGGCATTTTCAAAATTATTAAATAAAAAAAGAAACATACGCCTCTATTTTATTTTTTCAATTGTATGTTACTAGGACTATTTTAAATTATGTCATTTGTATATTTTCCTCTAGTTCGTGTTGGGAACAATTAGTGCATAAATGAAATAGTGTGCTATTATTTTTAAGTGGTCATCTCCATGTTATTTGCTATTAAACACTTTCATATGACCTTGGCAATCAAAATCATTGATTTATCTACTTCAAACACTAGTGTTGGTCATAGAGTTTACATTTTGAACTTAGATTATATTATCACATAAAATTGTACCATGTTGAGCATGAAGCTCAACATTTCAATGACACAATGAAAACGACCTCAAGGTGTAGGACCTTTGCGCATATGAGTTTGAATCTCCAAAGAAGGTCGACTTCCTTTTTCAACCCAATGCAATGTGTTGGTCCAACCCAACACATGAAAACCTACCACTAACAGCTCACAAAAAAAGGGGAGAACGAGAACATGAAAAGGAAGATGGAGGTGATACACCAAGATAGAAGGTTGTTTCTTTCTGGCTTAGATTGCTCAATACATCATTGAAGAGGGGAAAGGGAACTTTCACAACTCTTTGTTTGGTTGATTTCAAAGGCAAACATGGAGGTTAGGGTTTGACAAAGCGCTGGAAGGAAAGAGATTTTCTCAACATACTAGTTGCAAATGATTTAACTCAAACATGCAAGCATGAAAATACAAACAAACACTCAAATATGCAAGGTAATAAACTTACTCAAACATAAAAGAGCTGAGAAGGAAAACTTGATCCATTCCATTGATGTAGAGGCAAAAAGACAATCTTTACAATAACAAGGATGCAAAAAAGCAAGTCTGCCAAGGAAAAACCCCAGATGAGCCAAAGGAAGAACTCGTAAAATGAATACATTTCTTGCCTTTATAGATTAGGTATAACTTAGAAGCACAAGTCAAACCCTAACCCTAACCACTTGGTTAGCAAAAAATATTGTATGTGCAATAATGGAGCCATCCCGTGAAAAATAAGATTAAGGCATAGATCTACCAAGAAAGTCAACAAAGAGAAATCAATGAGCATGGGCGCCCATGAAATTCACTTGTAGAAGGTAAGGGATGCAATAAATGCCATCCTTGAAGCCCAATAATTAAATCTAGTAACTCAAAAGTTAAATCACGCCTTAGAAACGTTGCCCAAAAAAATGCCAAAATGCAAGAAGGTTGGGCCGTCAGGCCCAAAAAATCACCTTTGCATACATTAAATGGTCTAAACGCCCAAAAAGAGCACATTGTCAAACATTGACAATCGGGCGGTCAGGAGTCAAGCGTCGGCCTTATAGCTTAATTCATGCTTAGAAGAAAGGAGGAGTGAGGAATTGCAAAGAAGAAAGAAACATCGGGGGTAAGAGGGAAAGCTTACCTTTGGAAATTGGAGGTAAGGGAGAAGACTTACCCTCAAAGCTCAAAGTATTTGAGACTTAGTCAAATTCAGAGAAAACCATTGGGGAAAGGGCTTACCTCCTAAAATTGGAGGTAAGGGAGAAGGGGAAGACCGAAATCCATAGAAGTAAACTTTCAAAGATCAGAGGGAAGCCTTACCTCTTACCTTCAAAGGTAAGAGGTAAGATGCAATAGTGAAGGCTAAAGGTCAAAGGCCAAAGGCCAATAGGAGAAAAGCATAAGGATGGAAGAGGAAAGAGGGAAGGCTAACCCTCGAAGTCCGACAAACCAAGACTTAGACAAGTCTTGAAACTTAATCAAGCTTCAGTGGTTGGAGGTAAGGCCAAAGGCTTACCTTGAGAGATCGGTAGAGGGTAAAGGGTAAAGGCAAAGGCTGACACCTGAAATACTTAGAAGAAAGATGGGAAAGGAGAAGGAGCAATAGAGAAAGCATGAAGGTTTTGAGTAAGAGATAGCCCAAAACCTAAAATTCTGCGACTTAGCCAAATTTAGAGAACTTCAAGGAAAAATCATGACATGTGCTAGCTACACTTGGAGGAAAGCATGAAAGCTAAGACTTACATTCCCTTAAGGATAATGTAGGGTGTACAAATGCACTTCATGGAAAGCAAGATATTTACAATAGATACACAAACTAACAAAAAGCAAAAAATGGAAGCTTGTATCTATCAAAGATGAACCTTTTGAAGGATTCGATCTCCCTCAAGCCATAGTTGTAGACCTCAGTCAGCTACAACCACTAAAAATTGTTGCCAACATGCATGTAACTGCACAAAACGCTTGTAAGGTGAAGGATCACTTCACTATAAATTTTTCCATTACAAGGGAACCATATGATGCAAGTGTTAGACTTGTCTAAGTCTAACACTTGTGCCTTAGGTGAACATACAACAACAGAGGTGAAACACTTTTTTGAAAACAAGTCAACATCCAAGAACAAACCTTTTGTAGAGGGAAGAGAACTCACCTCACAAAAGGATAGGCCAATGTCAACACTGTTGACCTCCTTAATCCATGAATTGAAATAAAAAGAGAACATTTCTAGCTCACATGGTGATGGCACAAGAGGTTTTATTGTAGTTTCAAGGGGTTGATTAGGATTCTTGAAACTTTTTTTTTGTGCTTGCATACCTCTTTCACAATAGGTTGTTCTGAAACAAAAGGAGGGCTAATGGGGGTTTCAAGTGGCTTGTTAGGTTTCTTGAAACTTACAAATTTATATTTTCTTACCTCCTCCTTAGCATGCTATTCTGCAATAAATGGAAGGCTTGTTTGAAACTAGGCACACAAGGGGTTGCCTGGGTCTCAAGAAATTATGCTAGAGCAAGGGAAAGTCTGAGTTATTATTGCCTAGCAGCAACATCTTTTGTTGTATACTCCTCTTGTTGCCTTCTTTGTGCCTCCAATTCCTGCTCATACCTCCATTGAGCCTTTTTGTTTTGTTGTTGTGAATAATGAGCTTGATGAAAACTCATCATGTTGTGCGAAACAACACTACTGCCCCTAATAGGCTTGATTTTCCCACTCTTCCTATTGTAGGTCAAGCCCTTGTTGTCTCTAAAGCTCATCAATTTGTCTATTGAAATCAAGCAAAATGCTTGTGATTTCACTTGCACTTAAATTATCAAAATTTTAAGGCTGAGTAGGAGAGGAACAAGGTTAATTTTCAAAGTGACAAGTCTCTTGGGGTTGTTGATAAGAATATATAGGCATCCAAGAAGATTGAGTAGGGTGGGGTGGGTGGTTAGCATTTTGAGAAGTTTGAAAATCCACAACAACAATGTTTTGTGGAATGAAATGGGAGGTATAACTAGCCTGATATGGCTGATTAAGAGGAATAAATTTAGTATTATCATGAAATGTTGGAGTATACATATGGTTTCCATTATAATGTGATATTTTAGTGCATAGGAAATGCTTTAAAATTTAAAGGAAAGTAGAGGACTGTCGAACCAAAGATTTTGGATACATACCAAAGAGTCACCCAAAGATGTATCTTGCAAAGTTGCCAGGTTCTTGTAGAACTATCTCAAAAGGTTGAAATGTTGAAGAGGGCACCAACTCCTAAATAAGATGAAGTGAAACTAGGCTGCTTAAACCAGCATATTTTGAATGGAGTCACCATGGTGTTTGAAGATATGCCTCAAAAGGCAAGATGCATTGAAGAAAACACCAAATTCTTCAATGGAGAGAAATAGTCCCATTGGGGTGCCAAAAATTGTTGTCACATAAAATTGCACCCTGTTGAGCACAAAACTCAACATTCCAATGACATAATGGAAATAACCTCAAGGTGTGGGACCCTTGCGCATATGAGGTTGAATCTTTGGAGAATCTCGACTTCCTTTTTCAATCCTAGTGCAATGTGTTGGTCCAACCCAACACATGAAAACCTACCACTAACAACTCACAAGGAAAAGGGGAGAAGGAGAACATGAAAGGGAAGATGGAGGTGATACACCAAGATAGAAGGTTGTTTCTTCCTAGCTGAGACTGCTCAGTATATCATTGAAGAGGGGCAAGGGGACTTTCACAACTCTCTGTTTGGTTGATTTCAGAGGAAAACATGGAGGTTAGGGTTTGACAAAGCGTTGGAAGGAAAGATATTTTCTCAACGTAGCAGTTGCAAATTATTTAACTGAAACATGCAAGCATGAAAATACAAAAACACTCAGATATGCAAGGTAATAAACTTACTGAAACACAAAAGAGCTAAGAAGAGGAAAACTTGATCCATTCCATTGATGTAGAGGAAAAAATCCAATCTTTACAATAACAATGATGCAAAAATGCAAGTTTGCCAAAGAAAAGCCCTTGAGGAGCTAGAGGAAGAACCCTTAAAATGAATACATTTTTGTCCTTTATAGAATACGCATAACTTAGAAGCATAAGTCAAACCCTAACCAAAGAAGACTATGCATGCAATAATGGAGCCATCCCATGAAAAATATGATTAGGGCATAGATCTGCCAAGAAATTCAACAAAGAGCAATCAATGAGCATGGGCGCCCATGAAATCCGCTTGCAAAAGGTAAGGGATGCAATAAATGTCATCCTTGAAGCCCAGGAATCAAATATGGTAACCCAAAAGTCAAATCGAGCCTAAAAAATGTCACCCAGGAAAATATGCCAAAACGTAGGAAGGTTGGGGCATCAAGCCCGAAAATCACCTTTGCATATGTTAAATGGTCAAGACCCCTGAAAAGAGCACATTGTCAAACATTGGCGATCGGGTGGTCGAGAGTCAAGCATCGGCCTTACAACTTACTTCATGTTTAGAAGAAAGAAGGAGCAAGGAACATCGAAGAAGAAAGAAGGAGCAAGGAACATCGAAGAAGAAAGAAACATTGGGGATAAGAGGGAAGGCTTACCTTCAAAAATTGGAGGTAAGGGAGAAGACTTACCCCCAAAGCTCAAAGCATTTGACACTTAGTCAAATTCAAAGAAAACCATCGAGGAAAGGGCTTACCTTCGAAAATTAGAGGCAAGGGAGAAGGGGAAGATCAAAATCCATAGAAGTAAACTTTTAGAGGTCGGAGGGAGGCCTTACCTCTTACCTCTAAAGGTAAGAGGTAAAATGCAAGAGCGAAGGCCGATAGAAGAAAGGTGCAAGGATGGAAGAGGAAAGAGGGAAGGTCAACCCTCGAAGTTCGACAAGCCAAGACTTAGACAAGTCTTAAAACTTAATCAAGCTTTGGTGGTCGGAGGTAAGGTTGAATGGTTACCTTGAGAGATTGGTAGAGGGTAAACTGTAAAGGTGAAGGCTGACACCTGAAATACTTAGAAGAAAGATGGGAAAGGAGAAGGAGTGATGGAGTAGGCATGAAGGAAGTGAGTAAGAGATAACTCGAAAACCCGAAATTCTGTGACAACCAAATTTAGAAAACTTCAAGGAAAAATCATGCAAGATGGCCCATGTAGGATCTCTTAGATTGGTTATCAATGATGGGTCATCTAAGGGGGGCATGAAATTTCAACAGATTCCTAATTGAACTATGCACACTTCTCTAGGTTTCCAACCATTTCTCAAAAGCATGACTTGGAATATAAATGAGCACCAAGTGACAAGGACTATGTTTGGGGATTAATGGTTCATTTGTTTAATTCTATTCATATGATCAAGTAACTAGCAATTGCACTTTGGTGTTCAATAGGTACATCGAAGAGTTGTGTAAGGTTAATTAAATGAAAAAAATTGGTCTATTTTTTGTATACATTTTGTACAATACATGATATCAATTGGTAGACCATTTAGCAAATGAATTTTTTGTGCAATGAAGCTCTCAATGGAGAAGTGATAGCTTCAAATAAATTATGCATCCACTTACATGGTTTGAAACACAACTAAAAGAAAACCTCTAAATTAAGAAGATAATTAAGCTCCATTATCAACAGGCTAATGTTATGTTTGCAATAGGGAGAGAGGGATAGATAGAGGGAGAGGTATAAAGGAAGAAATAGAGAGACATAGAGGGAGAGGGAGAGGGAGAGGGAGAGGGAGAGGGAGAGGGAGAGAGAGATATTGATAGTGAGATAGAGAGATAGAGAGATAGTGATACAAGGAGATATAGAGTGATAGAGAGATAGTGATATAAGGAGATATAGAGGTAGGGGAGAGAGAGAGAGAGAGAGAGCATAAAAATTAAAATAATTTCAAATTTAAATCTAAATAAAAAATGAAAATAGAGTAAACAAAAATGTAAAGTCAAAATACATAAAATCTAAATGTTAATAAAAATAATAATAACCTTAGTATATAATAAGTTCATTAAGTTAAATAAATAAAATATAAATATGTATGAAAAGTATAACTAGTATCAAACAATACTAGCACTTGCATCTAAAGGAGGTTCAAGGATTACACCGATAGAAAATTGTATGTATGTTAATATGTTAGAGAGTATGTGTTTGTGCATGGATGTGCTACAAATTCTAGTTACATGTGGCTAGATTAAACAATTAATAATAAAGAATGGAATGAAATAAACTTAGACAAATCTAGATTTTTTCCTTTAAAAAATTAATAATATCTGATTATAAAATATTTGCATACATATTTAAAACCGAAAGCAATGCAAATGACAAAAGAAAGTTGTCATCAAATTGACAAAAAATGATGCAAATGGAAATAGAATGTTCCCATCTAGTTGTCAAATCAATATTTATCTGGCTTTTATGTGATAAGTGAGATTTTAGAGGCTTTTACCATTAAATGATAGTTGGTTTACCATTAAACAATAATTGGTTTAACATTAAATAATAGTTGAAACTTTTTTTTTGACAACTCAACAATTGTTTGTAGGCATGAGTCTTGTTTCTGGCTCAAATCTCACACTATATGTAGCCTATCGGCTAATTAACATTATTAGAAAGATACTCACTACAACTAGCACTTGTACCTAAAGGAGGTTTAAGGATTATGTTGATAAAAAACTATACATGTATGTTAATATGTTAGAGAGTACATGTTTGTGTATGCAAATTCTAGTTGCATGTGGTTGGATTAAACAATTAATAATAAATGTTGAATAATGGAATAAAATAAACTTAGACAAATCTAGATTTTTTCCTTAAAGAAATTAAGTATTATCAATTATATAATATTTGCATACAGATTTAAAACATAAAGCAATTGACAAAAAACATTGAAAATTGAAATAGAATGTTCCCATCCAATTGTCAAATCAATATTTATCTAGTTTTTATGTGATAAGTGATATTTTGGAGGATTTTATGATTAAACATCAATTGGTTTACCATTAAACGATAGCTAAAACTTGTTTTCTATTGACTCAACAATGGTTTGCAAGCATGAGACTTGTTTTAGGCTCAAATCTCACACTATATGTAACCTATCGACTAAGGGTATGATCCCATGGAGGGGGCTTCCTAAAATATTTCAGTGGGTGTTGCTGAGAGTTTTTAGGCATATTTTAAAGCTGGTGGTCCCATGAATTCAATTTTGCAATTCAGCTTAAAAGTTTGAGCTCCAAAATTGAAGGAACAAACTAGAGTATTTTGATAAAAAATAATAAATAAATACAAACTCTTTCATTTTTTTGGTTTTTTTAGGGTGATAGACAAGCGGTAGAAAAAATTCCTAAGTTGTAGGGGCAATTTCCAGCCCCACCTCAATTTCACCCGCTAAAATTTGCAGTCCTAAAAGTTAGGGGCTGCTATTTTCCAGGAAAAGATTCCAATTAATCTTGGAGCATAAATATTTTTTCTTCATGAGATTGCTTGATCCATGAAAATAGAATCCCAAGCCCCTCCATTGATCCAAAGGGTAGTGTATCAGAGATTCTATCATAGGAGCTATCTATTGTAATGGTGTGATCTATTGAGGGGTTGATTTCTCTTCCATTGGTGAGGAGGGACTATGTCTATCTACTTGAGGTAGATTCAAAGGTACATTAGCCAATAAGTTGGTTGCATTGTATATCATGGTCATAATTCTAAGGAATGGATCCTAAATCTTTGTATATGCACCTTTGTAAGAAGGATCCACCTTTATCCTCTCCTCTACAATTTGTATCTTCACCCACTATTCTCTTCTCTTTTTATCCTATGGTTTCGAGGAGCAATTTTTGGTTAGGTCCTCAATTGGGTCATGTTCATGCATGAATGCAACAAGTTTATATTTTATCCTAATATCATAGATGAAATGCTCTGGATCACATATTCTTACTTTAGCTACCCTTTCTTGTAGGGTATCAACTTATTTAGAAGCAACTCCAAGCCTTCTTTAGCAATGACTTGAAAATATGTGGAGCTCAATATAGATGGTAGGATGGCATGCCTTTTGTAATTCCTGAAATGAGTCTTATTTGACTCTTTCAATTTCTAGATGATTTCTAAAAAGGAAAATTATCTATGATACAAATTTAGGAAAAATGTGGGGTACAATATGGGAATCATAAACCCTAATAATCATGGAATTTGATTAAAAGAGCTTGTCACCCCAATTGTGATCAAATCCTAACTCTGGGTGAAGGTTTTTTAGTTTGAGGAATCTCGTAACATCTTCAGACAACCCCCAATCTATCCTCAAGCTCACATTTCTTATTATCTATTTGATGAATAATTCCTCAAAGATGTTGTAATTGGATGTGTCATAATTACTATCCTAGATGTAAGTCCATTCTTGTAGATGAAGCAACCTCTTTTGAGCATCATCAAAACTTATTTACATACACGAAGATCAAATATTCCTCCGACTATATTTAGTAGAATGTGGCACAGTAAAGATTACCATTTAAAATGGACACCAACCTCATTTTCCTCAATGGCACATAAGGCTTTGTGGATCCCATCTAAAACAAAAGAAACACAATCATATGGCTTGTTAACATCACTGCTTTGGATATCCACTACCAATACCATCATGTTGACTAGTATTTGGGTCTTACAATCCATTCCCAAGACCTAACACAATGTAAAGTAGGTCTTCACAAAGTAGTCCCTAAAAATTTCATAGTTGAAAGGCTCTAATTCCCCACTGAAAAACCTTCTCAATTATTTGTTTTGACCTCTGGGCCTAAAACTAGGCAACCACTTCACTTTGTAGCTATCTCTTAATCTTTGATATTCCTTGGTTAATGCTACTAGGTCAAATGGTAGTTGAGCATTTTTTTTAGATTAAAAACCGCACAAATGTAATTTATGTCAAGGGTTGCCAAAGAAATACCCTTCCCAATGAAAATTTCCCTCTTCTTTGGGTTATAAGTGTTATGATTTCTAAGATCATAAAGCAAAAACCAAAAACTTACACAAAATACTTGCACACTAATAAGCCTAGTTTCTATTATCAAGAGATTTATAAAAGAGCTATTTGAATGTACATAGTAACCTTTCTTATATAGGAAAGGTGGTGAAGTTAAGCAAGTCAAATACAATGATTGACTACCCCTCTAATGATGGAACACTTGTTACCTCACATGAAAAGTGTTCTTGTGAGTGGCAAGTGGCCATGCAAGAGGTGTCTCACAAAGTGAGGACACTTGTCTAAACCACATGAGGTGAGAGAAAACTCTAGAATAGCCTAAGTAAACTTAAGCAAGTGTGAATAGGTCACACTAGAAGGTGATGACAACTTAACTAGCTATCTAATGACTCTATTTACATCAACACCCCATTAAGTGCAACTTAGGGAGTAATGTATGCATGATGTTGAGTCCCAACTACTAGGCCATGTCAGGCTTGTAATGTCCCTTATGCTAGCTTGCAAGGCCCCGGCTACGTGTCCGTGCTAATGAAGACAGATTCTCCTAAGTGGTGGCTTTGGTGGATGAAAGATTCCTCCCTAGTTGTCATTTAACACCCAGGTAGCCGCCCTTACTAACAGAGCCGGTCTTTTGGTGTAGTGGTTGGGCCTAGTGTATCAGAGCGAGGTCTTGAGGTCAGACCTCCGAGACCTGGGAAAGAATGTCCCCCTCTTGGCTAGGTGCGTCCAGGCATGTTATTTGGCTGCGTAAGACCCTAGATTCTCCAAATGTAATGTCCCCGTTTTTAGCACTTCACTTTTCAGTGATTGATAGCCTATTCCCAGTGTGCTGTCGGCTAGTCAGTGGCAAAAATTAGGGTTTCTTGTTTTGGAGGATGCTTTTGCTCGAGGTTGGTTGTTTTAATGGCAGATTCTTTCTGGGTTTTCAGAGAGCTTCGCAGTGGTATGTTTTTCTTGGCATTCTGAGCACCTTCAGGAATTTACTATTTTTAGTAAATTCTATTTTTAGCAGTGGTCCAGTCAGCATCAGCTCAGTCAACTTTCCTCTTCGGGCAGTTCATTGGGAAATTCTCATTTTTGGCTTAAGGGGTTCATTTTGGAGAAATAAGTTATTCTTAAGTCAAAATGTTTTATTTTAAAATATCCCTTGGCCTAGTGATATAACTTAACAGTTGTTTTAAAGAAGGGGCTTTGAGGGGTATTTTCTCATGAAGGAAATATTTTAATATTTCTAAAGTTTATAATTGCTCAAGGGAAAATGGATGCCTTTTTGAAGGAGTTTATATTTTATTAAAAAAAGAAGTGATTTATATCTCTCAAGGAAAGTACGCCACTTTGAAGAAAGAGCTTTGGTCAAAGATTAAACCTAAAAGCAGCTAGGGATTAGGGCACACTTTCTAGATGCCTCCGGAGTCTTCTCTTCATTCTATAAAGGAGGTTCCTTCTCTTCTTTGGATCATCTTTGGTCTATGCTATTGTTATGCTGCCGAAATGGTTGCTGGATTGCTTCGAGGAATGGATGCCTCCTAGCCTTGGCTCGACTTCGTGCTTGAGAGATAGCACCTAGTGGAGAAGTTTGCTTATTTTGAGTGAGTTTGTAGTGAGGTTTGCATTGTAGTGTTGTTTTGCCATTAGAAGTTCAGTTTATTGCATTTTATGTCATTTTCTGGAGTTGCTGATAACAGGGCTGAATCTGTAGTTTCACTCATAAATCAGAAAACAAAAATAATCTCATTCTGGGTATTGTGTCATTGCATCTTATTGGTAAGGGCACCCCTTCATGAATATTTGCAGATTTTAATACGAAGCTTATGATTTTATAATGCAAATCCGTCATTCCTTGAAGGCCGTACTTTCTGGAGTGCGTTGGGATTCGTGTCAGTAATTAATAACCATTTTTAGATGCCATTTCTTATTACTAAGTTAGGCGCCATCATTTTGAGGGTCTATTGCATCAGATTTGAGATCATTTGGGTGAGAAATGAGAGAGTTATGAGCATATTGCTAGGGATCTGTGTTGCTGGTTATTTATTTAAAGTGCAGGTCTGTCATAACCAGATTTAAGAAATCTGCATTTTCTTCCTTGGATCGGAGTTAAGAAATCATTAAAGGCTTTGTCAAAGATTCCATGTTGTTGCAGCTATTTGAAGAGCTCTAATACTTGATCTTGCAAGCATTTACATATTCATTGTAAGCTGAACAGTAGTACTGTCAGCATTTCCTTCAGTCTTACTTTACATTCTGTTGATGCAATTGTATTTCTGTATATCTCCGTCATATGGTAGCTCCCATTCCGTCTCGGGTTGGAAAGCACATTCTTGACGTCGAGTACTTCAGCATTCCTGCTTATTTCCTTTAATTGCATTGTAATTCCTTTTATCTCCACCATATGGTCACCTCAATTCCATACTGGATTGGGTAGCACATACTTGGTGTCGAGTTTGCTTTCAGTACTTGTAGCGTAGAAGATCCTCTGACCATATGTTCGTCCTTCGCGGACACATTCTTGGTTAGAGTTACCTTCAGTTGCATTTTGTTTAAGGCACTGACGATCCTCTTGCCATATGACAGCCTCTCTCTTGTTGAGATTGAGTGCGCATTCTTGGCAACGAGTTAATTGTAATCTGCTGGTTTGAATTATCTAACCCTAACGGGTGTTATCTGCATTGTGGTGTATTTGGTAAAAAATTGAAAACTTTGGCTCGGAATATTTCAGTGGTATCAGAGCCAAGATCCTGCCATCCTATGCCCAACAAGGTTTAGTTGTCAGTCGAATGATAGAGAAATCAGTTTCTACACCAGAGGTCAGAACGGAGTTCAACTCAGTTTAGAAGTGGCAGATAAACATGGCTAACAGAGAAGAGATAAAGCTGGAACAAACACTTTTTGAGACTGGAAACAGACTTGACAAAGAATGTAAGTCAAGGGAATATGAAAGGAATAATCTTCAAATATTGGAACAATGTTTGAGACAGGTGAAGCAGTCACCTTCTGAATGGATGCAGTTGGCATTATCACCGGCATTGCACCTTTTAGTTCAGCCCTATTGGCTGGGACACCCAAATGAAGAAACCAAGCTGCTGATTACTTCTTGCCTCATGGAGTTGATGAGAATTGTGATTCCCCTAATGCCTTATGATGATGAAACTATGAAGAAGATTCTTCATAGAATTGTTGGAAGTTTCCAAGAACTTGATGAAACTGGAAGCAGTCTACTTTCTAGAAAGGTTGCTATCTTAAAAACATTTTCAGAACTCAGGATAAGTAACTTGCTATTAGACTTGGAAATGCATGATCAGATCGATCACTTGTTCCGTCACCTCGGCAAATCCACTTGGAGCAAATAGGAAAAGGATGTTGTTGCAGCCATGAATAATATTCTTGTTCTCACTATTAATGAGGTTGATGAAATTCCACCTAGTGTCCAATCCTTCCTCTTGGACACATACGAACATGGAGAAGAGGGTTCTCCTATTGCTGCTATACTGTTTAAGGAGTTGTTTAATCAACGTGAGGAGAAATTGGAACCACTTTTAGTGAAATTTTTAGTGAAATTAGAGCATGTTGCAGGAAAGATTAATGGTCATGAAGATGGTGATGATTCCAAAGAGTCCATACCAGATAATGTTGACGATTTGGTAAAGATGGATTCTCTTCAAGTTGCTGTCCCAACTTCTCAAGAAGTTCTACATGAAGACATCAGCATAATACTTCCTCATAAAGAAGACAATGATAGTGAAGTTTCCAAAACAGCAAGCAATGAAGATTTTTCAATTCACTATGGTGGTGACCTTGGGTTGGAGCAGCAAACTGAGCCATTGGAGAGAAATAATTTTGATGTTATCAGCTTAAGTTCTGTGGGAGTTGACTTATTTAAGGAGTCATCACTTCAGGAGGAGCATGAAAAGTTTTGTCCGGTTGATCATCCTAATCAACCCACTAGCATTTGGGATCCGGGTGTGTTGGCACCAAGGTATGAAAGAGAACCGTTGTGGGATGAATTTCCCTTTGATTCTGATGAAGAACAAAAATCAGATTGCATTGCAAACTATGTGGTAGCCTTTGGAAGGGAAGTTGTCTTTGAAGAAGAAGAGTGTTCAATGAAGCACCATAATGATCTCTTTGAAGTGGTTGCAGCCACTAAAGAAGAAAATGTTTCTACGGAAACTTTCCGAACAGTGGATGATTATGATCCATTGAGCAAGTTGGATGCT
Source organism: Sequoia sempervirens (assembly GCA_007258455.2). Lineage (NCBI taxonomy): Eukaryota > Viridiplantae > Streptophyta > Pinopsida > Cupressales > Cupressaceae > Sequoia > Sequoia sempervirens. Next base: position 1,395 of record VDFB02131570.1, on the reverse strand, counting down.
GACATAATGTTTGATCAAGGAGACAGTGATGAAGAAGAAGAGCTAGCAGACCATATGGTTCTTGAAGAGGTAGAGTTTGAAGGTATTACTAAGCACAAATCTGATTTTTCAGTGCATGAAGTTGATTGCAAACTTAGGGTCGAAGAAATTGTGGAACGTGTTCCTCTCCATGACATTGAGCATTCTCCTCTAGTTGAAGGTGAAAGACACGAAAGTTGGAACAGCTATGATGGCAGCGAAGACTCCAAACAAAGTTCTGATTTTGAAAGTCAGCCAACCAGCAATCCACCATCTTTGCATATTCTTGAGTGGGAAGAACAAGTCAAAGAGTCCTTTAAAAGGGAAGTGCGAGTTCTATCCCAATTTGATCGCACTCACAGTTTGATTGAAGATCTCTACTGGAAGGTTCAGCTTGAAGAGAGAAGAAGAGGAGTTAAGGATGAAGTTACTCTTCTCCACTTGCAACTTGTCAGAGACTCTTTGGAAGCGTTGAAATCAGATTGTATACACTTGATGAAGGATCGGGATCATACCGTTGAATTTGCAAAGAAGACCTTCAGTGTTTTCCAAGGAAAAGAGAGAAAGGTTGATGAGCTTACTCATGAGCTTGAATCAACAAAGGCTATGTTAGAAGAGACTCAAGTAGCATTAATGGAGATAGAAGGTCAGTTTGCTGATTTCAAACTTTCCAAGGAACAAGAGAATGGACATAGAGCTGAAGAAATCGAGCAAGTAATTAAAGAGCTTGATAATCGTGAAAGAGAGTTTGATCTTGGAAGTTTCACCAGAAAATCAAAGATCACTAGTGCTGATTTGGAGCAGCAAGATGGAAGGAACGACTTCCTAGCGTTTGACAATCCTCTTTTGAAACTAGGTGAAGAGGGAGCTTATGAGAAACATTCCTTTGAGGTAGAGGATGGGATTTCAAGCCTTGAGGAAATCTCTTATGACATCATTGTTGAAGAGGGAAGTTCTAGCACTTCTTCTAACAATGGAACGAGGATGTATGAGTTGCATAATGAAGAACTCACTGTTGCTCCTAGTCTCCCCATTCTTCAGGAGGTGGAAAATCAAGAAGCATGGTGGAATGAAGTCACTAATCTTGATTGGCAACAAAGAGATGATTGGCACTCCGATGAAGAGTTCATTCATTTTCTGATGTGGATTCTTGTCAGGTTCCTATCGGGCTTCATGCTTACACCATATTCTCTAAGAGTAACTAACCTCATAATGGAGTTTGATGAAGGATCCATTGAATCCTTCCAGCAATTCTTCTCTCATGATTTTGAATTTGACTTTCTCAATGAATTCAGATTTGTTGAGTACTTCTTGGAGTTTCAGGGTGCGATGATTCAAATAGAACGTATTTCCCAAAGCGTTCTAGTAAAAGTAATT
>VDFB02131568.1:0-21857 GCA_007258455.2 Sequoia sempervirens | reverse complement strand
CCCAAGAAGGAAATAGCTAAGTATCACATGCAAAGGGTTTGCATTGTGAATTATTTAAAAAAAAACACTACCTAGAGAAAAGAAATTTTAAGCAAAACTGGAGCCGAGGTAAATTGCAGAAAATTTGAGCTAAAAAAAAATCTCTAGCAAGAAGAAATGGCAGAGAGTTCTCAAACAGAGGCATGAGTAGAGGCCTAGGAAGAATAAAAGCAGAGCTTGTTTAATGATATGCATAAAGAATAAACCATCTACATCTTTGGAGATGTTTTTTATTCTTCGCTTGGTATACCAGAGAAGCCAGAATGGGTAAATACATGGGCTTTGGAGAAGCCCAAAAATTAAAGAGATCAAAGCTGAAACAAGGAGTGGGATAATATCTATGATCCTATCCTCACAAAAAACCCTAAGAATTTGAGGGAGGTAGCCTATGAAAGAAAGAAGAAACTCACCGGCCCAAAGTCATTGTTGCAAAAGCTAGGGTACAATGGGCTCCCGCAATATATGGTCCCTTTTGTTCATTATTGCCCAAAACTAGTCGATGCAGCCATACGAAATTTCAACCTGAGCACTAGCACAGTTGAGGGCTAGAGATTAAAAGTCAATATCTGCTCGGAAGTTATCTAGAATATGTTGTACATCCCTAACCCCGACTCCAGACAAGAAGAGGTAGAGCCATTCAACCCAACAAAGGGAGAGGAAATATGGAGAGGAATGAAAAAGGCTCTGGAATTTTATAACAAAGAAACCAAAAGGCCTATGAAAGATCATCAAAAGCCACCAAATATTCCTACGCCATTCATTGCCTTCCCTATGGACATTCAGGATGCATTCTTGATGTTGTAATTTTTTTGCATCCTAGACACTGACAAGGATGTGCACAAATTTCAATTGGGTCTAGGACTTTAGTTCCACAAGAAACATTCCTTTTTTTTTGGTATGATTTTTCACAATTCCTTGTTGATGAGATGCTAGGGAAAATCAAAGACTACCAAACATAGCGGAGGTTCAGGTTTCCTTCCTTGCTTGCTCACATGTTTTTGCACCAAAACCCTGATTTCTTTAAGAAATATATGAGGTTTTCTATTTTTGATGAGTTGGGCAAAAGAAAACCGGTTTTTGTATGAAATCCTCTCCTCTCCTCTACCTATGACATGCATTTTTGGATTATTTCTTGACTCCGATCCTGCAAGGTTTGAAAGGGGATGATGGTTTCAATCGACTCACCAAGGAGTAGACTACATATATGCAGAACTTCACTCCCAAATGTGTCTAGTTTCTCAGAGTGGATTTCACATTCATTTGGCTGTGATGTTTCACTAAAGAACCATTTTTCCTTCCATCATGTGTCACAAATCAGGTGCTAGCCCTTGAAATGTTTCGACAAGTATCCATTATCGACTACAATTTTTGTAGAGGGAAGGCCAATAAGAGGGGATTCTTTAGCTACCTGCAAACCTTCAAAATAGTGGTAATGATTTGCTAGAAGATAAGTTGGCTCATTTGGGGTTGGTAATGATTTGCAATAACTAGGATTACAACCCTAAAAATGACACACCGAATGGATTTTTCAAGGTAACACATAGCCCGCGACCTTACTAGGAAAGGAGGAACCCACTAAAATATTTGGATGATCTACTAGCTTATTTGATCCACATTGCTATAGAGGATAGTAGGCCACCATGGCATAAGTTCTACTTCCCCACAATGGTGTATGATGAGAGGCACATAATAGGAATCAACCTTTGAAACAAGTTGTTAAGAACAAAAGGTTGGAGTGAAGAGAAAATCGGAGGTTTTTGGGTATACCACCAAGATACCAACAAATCCAAGCCCTCTTATGGAAGTGTGGCATTGGATGAGGAGTTTGATAGATTGTGGAATGAGGCACACACAGATTCCAACATGAGGGCTAACAAGGATGATGACTCTGACGAGGAGTCTGAAGAGCATACGGGGAAAGGAAGGGAGAAAGAATCAGAAGTGTCATCAACCTCTGCTCAACAAAAGAAGAAATCGGCAGAGCAACCTAGCCTGGTTGTTTCAAATGTATGGCTAAACATATCAAGATCTTTGTGGACACTCACCTGGACTGCTGCAAGAACAAGAACAACTCAGCAACAGTCGGAAGCCATAGATGTGGAGGACATCCCACCTGCCAAATGATAGTGAACAAAATAAATTGCTAGGGAAAGTTCACAAACACCCGCATCAAGCTAGGAGGTCATGGTGAGCCAGGAATCACAATCATCTAGTCAACAGGTAACATTCTCTCCTTCTTCTGTAACTTCACAATCTTTAGTAGCCCCTACTGTCTCTACAACACCCATCACTACAATTGTAGGCCCTACCTTTTCTGTCTCTGCCAGAATGATCGTGGGAGGTTTCTCCCAGTTCTCCCATGTGAGACCACTTATCTTGACGCCTCCATGAACCCTTTCACCTTTCACCACTGCTCAGACTACTATCACCTCTATTTCTACAAGCATGACTACTATTGAAACCCCTCTTGCTATTTCTATATTGAGCACAACCTAGTTCACCCAACAATTGGAGTCCATCATGAGCCCACAATCGCCACAATAGCCGATGAGTTCTCCCGCCTGTTCACAAACTAGGTTTTGACATGTCCCTCATTCCTCCCAACAAACAATTGATCTCCCATAAAAGAAAGTGCCTAGAACCACTACCCTTACATTCCCTTTCTCCCTACCTCCTGGTGCACCTTTCACAGGAGGACTAGTTCAATCGTCATCCCAATTTATTGCACAAGGTGAAGTTACAAAAGAAGCATGGGTGCTCAGGATCCAAAAGTGAAAGGCCAAGGATGAGAAGAAGCTGGGGGAGCCGAAAGTGTATACTATTTACAATGAAGCTCATAATGTGATCCATTTCACAACCATGCATCCAAATGTCATCAAACTGCAAGGGGAGATGCAACCCGACTATTACATCATGTTCTCCATGGTACTTGATCTGAGCATAACCATCCATAGGACAAGGTGGAGCTCATGGAAGAAACATAAAGGGTGGTGACCACATAATTCCTCAAGTTTGGTCACCAACTAAAAAGGAAAGAAGAGGAGCTGAAATTTGTGAAGGATAGGGTCGAGTTCTTACAAGAAAAGGAAAAAGCGATGGAAGTAGATATTGTATGCTTATCAAAAAAAGAGCACAAGGAGTGGAGGTAGAGAAGAACAAATTCTGGGAGGAACTTGCAAAGTTCCAATCTATTGACCTCTCCCTGGTTGATGTATTGCAGAAGAGGAACCAAGACTATCAGAACCGGTTAACCTTGGCAGAGTAGTTGGTGCAACAAAAGGATAAAGATTTTGGACAATAGTGTGCTCAATTTGAGAAAAACATGCAAGAGAAGGATTCAGACTTTGGGGCCCAAAAGGCCCAATTGGAAAAGGAACTTTAGGAGATAAAGCTTTCTCTTGAAATAGAGTCAATAAACAAGAGCCGAACTAAGGAAAATTGGTCCAAAGAGCTAAGTAACATCGAGGAACAACTTGCATCCACAAACAGGAGAATTGTGGAATTAATAGAGGATGTCGGCTTGAAGGATGTGGATATTTCCCTTCTAAAGAGTGCTCCCTAGGCCCCTATTGCTCAGTCGGACCTCATTCTAGTGGCTCAATAGTTGTATATTTCATACTAGGAAAAGGTCAAGGCCTCCTGCTAGACACTACATTCAATGCTCTGATTCATGTCGGTGACAACAAAATTGAGTGTGGAGGTTCACAGAACAATTGAGCAGTTCCCACAGTTTATCATAGAAAGGGTTCCTGAAGTGAAAATTTTTCTAAGTAAGCTATACATGGTCTTTGATGAAAACGTAGCAAAGGAAGGGATTGAGGATCGAAAGGCTGCTACCAAGACAATAAACAAATTCATCCATTGCCACTCAACCATCCTTCGTGCTAACGCATGCACAACTACTTTGAACTAGACTATGGATAGCATGTGGGAAAATTTCTCCCGGCTAATCGAGCTGGTCATGCCATCCATTTTCTTGAAGAAGAGTCAGTCACCACAGTTGAGAAAATTGCAACAAAAAATTAAGAGAAGGAGCATGACAACTATTTTCCAGAGTTTCAACTAACCTCCTATTGTAGCTGATATTGAAGGTTTCACTCATTCAATTGTGCAACTACTCTTCCAATGTGAGTCTAGGGCAAGTTTACCTGCGGTGCTTCCTTATAAAGAAATGGTCGACCTAAGTGGAGTGCAAGAGAATCCATGTGACGTATTGAGACCATCTGAGGCTGACTAAATTCCTTTGTAGGTAGCTCTTTCTAAACTCTAACTCTATCGCCCTACGGATGGGGCTCTGGTCTGCAAGCTAGAGAAAATTTTGGGTTCCTCATTTCGTAGGCGAAACACCCCTAGTAGTCGCTAAATCTGTGAATGTAAAATTATTTGAGCTCCCTCCGAGTAGTGTTGTTTTTGCTAAGTAACAGCCTGACCCCCATATGTTCAACATATTGTCTTCATATTTTCATCAGCCTTCTTTTTTCTATACTCTTCCTACCATGCTTCCACTTGTCTTCCCAATGCTCCTCATAGCAATGGCTTCCTCTGCTCCTCTATCGACTCCTGCCCTACTTCCACGTGTCTACACTGTGAACTATTTATAATTGCTTCACTTCATTTTCTCGCCAGGCCCCATCTGAGTGCCATGTAGCTCCCGTTTGCATAAAATTTTGGTAGACCCCATAGTTGGCACAAATAGTAAACATATTACCATGTATCTTCCCAATGCAAGATTTCATCGAAGGGAAGGGAGAATGAAACACGGGCTGCGAACTATCGCCATGCGTCCCTTCGGTGGGAGCTCTACCACAGGATTAATAGAGTGAGCAATGGTATATGACATGCTATCGCGTGTTCTAACCACCTCCACTAGGAGGCAACACTTATCTGCATGGGATGTTTTTGGACCATTGCCATCATTTTTAGGGGATGCATCTAGCTAGGAAGTGACTACATGCCATGGCCTACATATTTTATGTTACAATGGCCAAGGGAAATCATTTCTCGAGATACAAAATATTTTTTGTTACAAGCTCGTGAGGAAGTGGATTGTTGGCTATATATACTACTTCTTGCTTCATAAAACGAGTTCAAAAGGTGCAAAAAAATTAGAGAGAGACACCATGCCTTTAATATTGTTTTAGATTATTATATGAAAATTTCAGACTGTGTCATTGTTTGACCTTTCTTTTTTTCTTATGTTATTTGATAAGACATTAATATTATGCCATTATTGTCTGGATTGTTCATTTGCAAGAACTTCTATCGTTTTAAATACAAATTACTGATTTAGATCATGTCTTAAACTCCTCTTTTCAGTGAATGTATGTGATAATCATTTTATGTCATTAGATGAATTGTTCAGATCTTTATCTTTGAAATCTGTGATTTTGAAACATAGTAGATTGCTGACCAGGCCCTTGAATCTAATCCCAAAGGATAGATTTACCGTGCTTTTATCTACATCTTGGCACATCACCATAGTTATACTTTTAATTTTATATATCTCTTTTTTGTTTCCCATTCCAAAACCCCAATTACAGAAGAAGCCAATTTCTTTAAAAACTTGGAGGTTACTCAGTTTAGCACAATTGGTCCCTCCATTAGCTGAGTTTCCCATTAAGGATTTTACCTTGCCAATTTTTTGTATCAATAGGACTAAATTTAAAAATGGTTAGAAATGTGTGAAACTAGGTTTGGGACCCAAAGTGGCGAATGAGTCCCATATCACTAAATCTGGGGTCATTTAACCTAAAACACCTGAATTATGATTGGGTAATGATTTGTGTCAAGATTATCCTCAAAAAGATGCATTAAAAAAGACTTGTGGATGCAAAATAAGGCCAATTAAAGTATAAAGAATCCCAATTATTAATGTCAACCATAGAAAGGTGTGAAAGTGTGTAACACTTTACAACACTCAAAATAAGGCAAGATTAAGGGTTTATTTTGATTAAAAAGAGGTTCATTAGGTTTAGTTAATTAATAAAATATTAGAAAAGTGTGAAAGTGTGTTACAACACTTCACAACACTTCCACAAGGTACCAATTAAATTCATTCATTCAAAAGGTCCCAAGACCTAATGTGAATGTTTCAAACACATTACAATCCTAAATAAAGGCATCATTAAGCTCAATTCAGCAAGGAGGTCCCAAACAAGTGTGAAAATGTCCCAACAACATTTTTTGACACTACAATACTTTGTATAAAAGTGTGAGGTAGTCATTTAGCAAGGTCTTCTTATGGATCCCAATGATATCTCTTTGAGTTACTATGATTACTTAAGAGGAATTTAATCATTCCTTGAAGAAACCAGTGAAATAAATCACACAAGGACAACAAATGTATTTTTGAAAAATTAACTAAATCCTTGATATATTAATTTGAATAATAGAAAAATACCATTATAGAGATATCAGGATAACTTATATGAATTTGAACCAACAAAACAACTAAACACCAAGAATTTGATCATAAAACTAAAATTTATCACGCATTTGTATTACTTCAAAAGATGGTACATTATATATTTGAAGTCTCTCTAAATTGTCTATAATAATTCTATTGATGATTATCCTAAGACTCGGCCTTGGTTTACCTTATAAACGGGAAGTAACAAGCTTTAGGCCATTACATGTAAAGTGGTGGTTTTTTTATACTTTAATGAACATAACTAGAAATTAATTAATTAACAAACAATAGTGAAGTCAATAGTAATTGTGACACTACAATCCGCTAATCTACGTAAGGTACCCATGACCATTTAAGGCTTGTTCAAGGTACTCTCTCCATGATGATGTATCTGATACGAAGTGACTTCAACCCCTATACTGTTCAAGCAATGAACATGTTAATTCTAGAAAGATGCTCGATGTAATTTTGGTTGGTATATGTATTTGCATTGCTTATTATATCCTTCATGGAAAACTCCAAGGTAAATATCTTCTCTAACTGCTTATGTGTGTTTTCCAACACCATTACTTCATTTATTTTGTCAAGGGTGACTTGAAGTAATTGAACTAGTTCATCCTTCCATATATCTTTCTCTTTTAGTTCTCCTTCATCTTTGAAAAATATTAGACATGCCACTTCCAAAGGCTGATCAAAGTTGCTAAGTTCCTGTGTCAATGTATCATGAAATTCCTCATATTTTTCAATCAACCCATCATAGACTCTGAATACTTGGTAACCAATATCCTCCTTGGCAACTAATTCTTCTTTCATTTCTATCATCTGGAGGTGTAGCCTCTTGTGCTCTTGGTAAGCAACATGTGTCTTACTATGAATTACTCATACTTTATTAGCATTTTTAAGCATTTCTTCAAATCTTCTTTTTATTAACTCTGAGACCATTTTAAACTTGAGGGATTTCATCTCCATTTCTAGTTTGTCACTCATTTTCTAATTTTTTTTTGCTCTATTCTTCCAATAAGTGGTCTTAGCCATTACTTCTATCATGTTGTTATCAGTTTCTAACCATGGGGAGTATGTGCTCGAAGAGGATGACAATCTATCTTTATATATAGCAATCTCATATCTCAATTTTCATTCTCAGACATGTATATCTTATTATTTTTAATAAATATTTTAATTTGGGCTTTGGTAAACCTAGCCACATTGACATTTAAATCTATAGTTTCTAGAGAGTCTGTATCTTCAACTCATTGCACGAGGAGGTGACCAAATGCTTTATGAGGATCATTAATAACCTAAGGATTTTTGTTCAGTAGGTATAGGTCCCACAACAATAGAGATACATTGTCAAGGTCATACTCTGATCCAGTGTACACTTTATCAACCCCTTTCAAGCTCAACTACACATCCTTATCCTGATTCCTTCTGAAATTGTCAAATACTATTGCTAATCTCATGTCCCATCCAGGGAGTAACATAATCCTAGCTTCCTCTAATAATTCCCTTCCTCTATCTAGGGTAATATTGGTCCTTTCTATATCTACTTCTTCTTGAAGATTTTTCAAGGCCTTTACCTCTTTCTCAGGTGTAACATCTTTGATTCCTTCTCTAACATATTTTCCTTTAAATTCATATAAAAATGTTTTAAATTTAGAATTTTTGATGAATTCATCATCAGATAAAAACTTATTACTGGCCTTATGTCTTACATCAGTTGAAAGATCATCTGGGGATTCCATTGCAACCACATTTTTTTCTACTAGAGAATCATAACTCCCAATCATAGGTTCAATTATCTTCACCTCCTCCTCTTTAGTCTTGACCTCTTCTTGCTCCTCAATAGATGTATTGACAAAAAAACTGATACGTGGTGTAGGCTAATGGGATAGGTAACATAGTGGAGCTTCATTCTCATCTTGGATTCCTCCATTTCCTTCATTTCTCATCTAGGTGAATATCCAAGGGTAAACATCCCTAGTCAATTCTAGATCATGTGCAATGAGGGAATCTAACCTTTTCATTAGGTCTTCAATGTCCAAAAATGCACATCTATATGAAGGATCATTCCCTGCTTTCTAGGCTTCAGCTGTCATCACTCTATGATATAGGATTCTTCTCCTAATGGAATAATACCTGTAGAAATTTTCTACTAGATCATCTCCTTCAAAGAGCATGTGTGAGTAACCTCCTAGTTTCTTACTTGTTTTAGCATTACTAATAAAATGTTTAGGATCAAACTTTTCTCTTGTGTTTCCTTTGGGGAATTTGTAATTCTCTAGCTTCTTGTCAATCAATTCATAGCCCTTCTCACAAGCTATGGTAAAGTCTCCAAAATATAATTTTCCAAACATCAATGACTATTTATTGTGACTTTTGAGATGCATAAAATATGAATAGGCTAGCTGTCTTACAATCTCCAAGGGTGCAATCTTGTTTGGACAAGTTTTTGGTAACAAGAGTGGTGCTCTTTCAAACCCATAAATTATATTTTTTGTACAATCATTATAGGAATACCAATCACTCTAGTTGTGATTGACCTTTCGATAGTATCTTTTTCTTTAGGTCTCAAGAATCTTTATATTTTAGGTGATAGAATATAATCACATGGATTACCCAATAATTTGTATATTGTCTTCACAAAGTATTACTCAAAATACAAATAATGTGACCTCACATACTAGCTATCCCAAATGGAAATCCATATTTGCACTGGCTTGATGTTTCCATCATTATTCAAATATTTTATCCTTAAGAATTCATCCCACATTCCCATACTTTTTCCCTAATACAGGATGAGGTGAATAAATAGTGAGTAGTGTTTGAACCGATAACCTCCATCTTTATTCTTGATGGCAACAAGATCATCGTGAAGTTCATTGGCTAGATATTTTGCATAATCTAGAGGTCGGGTATCTTGACTCTGTATATTGGCTGCTATGACCATTGGTGCTATCTCCATAAATATTGGGGCATCTAATCCAAGTACTTGATAGAAAAAATAGTATGTATATTGATAATATTCTTCAAATGCGTTCATAGACTATGGATGATTTTCCTCCCTTGAAAACACCTTGAACCTATTTCCTTCTTCTCTAGGCCTATGTAGTAGCAACCTCCATCTTTTATAGCTCATGCTTAAATTGTGATATTCGTTTAGGGGGTCTCTAAGTCCAAGTTTCATGTCAAGACTGGTATCTAGTTGGAATACCATGGAAATACGATTCTTGGTGATGGGGAAGAAAGAGGTTCCATCTTGTAATTCAATTGAGTGATTTTGAAGGTTGTATTCAGCAAGTACTCTGATCAATTCACGTTTATGAACACATTGGATAGTACCAACTTCCCCAAGTTGAACCTCCATGGGTTGGACACCATATTATGTCTATTAATTTTTCTATAGTGATATATGAATAGATCATATCCACTGGTTGGGGTCCATGTGTCTCCCACTAGCTTGTTTTTATCTTATAGTTGCTCAGCCTGAAGGTTTAGCTGTGCATGTCTCCTAGATATTTGTCTAGAAATAGAACATTGATTGATTAAGTCTTGGTTTAGATTTCATTATTCCACCTTTTTTCTTTTATTCTTAGGTTTCTCAAAGGTAGATTCCATTATATGATGTTATAGAAGACTGGAAACCCTATTTCCAAGCTTCAATAATTTGAAACAATTTGCATATATTTTAAAGCTTTTGTCTCAGGCTTCTAGGTACTTACTTAGAGAGTACTTTCCTTGGTTTGAGTTATGTTGTCCTCTGCTATACTCCACTCCTTTATTTTCTAGCTGTTGAGTGTTTTTCAGATGTGTTCATAATTTGATTTTCAATTTTCTCAACTCTGGTCCATTGATGGAAATTTTATGTCATTTGAGTGGGAAATTAATTATTTTGAATATCAGTCATTGATCTTTCATCATCACTGCAAAAATGTCCTTTCATCATGCCACTATCTTGTCAACATGTTTGCTTTTTTGGAATGACAAATTTCAGGTCTCACCAATATATCCCACTTTCCCTGATATCTCCTTTTTTTGGTATATTCCTCAAAGTTTGGAAGGGATAGAGTGTGGCCTCATACCGATGTCACCATGATTGTAGTCAATTCCTTTGATGTCCCTTTATTGCTTTGATATTATCACAATTTTATCTTACTAAGTTTCATCACTCCATCAAAGGGATGAGTATTCTCATTCTTCCAATATGTAGTCTTTCCTTTGATAGAGTTTTCCCTGGTGTGTTCTTTTCCTTTTCTAATTATCAGAGGGACCACGAATCATCTTACTCTGATCTTCGATGCTCCATCAAATCCTTGATGTGTGGTTGCTAAGAGGTGTCCTATCAACCTTTTATTTTGACTTTGATATTTTAATACATTTTACTATTAGAACTGAGGCGAAGAATGACATTATTTTATCGTAGAGATTGTTGTTCTTGTCCTCCCGATGTGCACTTTTCTCTTTAGTGGCATCTTGAAATTAATTGTTCACTTGTTCATTTAGGGCTATCAAAGAGACATATATTGGGGCTCTATCGATATAGATTCTTCTCTCCAATATGTCTTCAGTTTGATAATTTATTCATTTTTTTAGGGGACTCTAGGTCTCCTTACTACGTTATTCCATAGTCCTTTCGAAAACTGTCTTGAGTTCCTTTTTTTGTTGATAACTACCATTGCCTTATTGAAAAGACAAGTTTCCCCATCCCCTAGATGTATGTTCTTATTTTTTATGAACTTCGCTACTCTCCTAATATCGAAGGGATTCATCTATATTTCATCCTGATGTTCCATGATCTCTTCAATTCATTGAGTTTGAAAACCAATTATTTGTCCTTTCGACTCTCTACTATCACTTTGATACATGGATAAATTATGTCTGAGAGATTTTTTTATATTTCCTGAATATTTAAGTATATCTACTCCGAAAGTTGTGCCAAAGCAAAAGAGTTTCTTTACATCCTTTGGTGGCTCAGTATTCAGTCTATCGAAGAAACCCAAGACATCTCCTTTCTATATGCTAATGTATTTTTGATAGGGCTTTAGTTTGATCATCGAAGAGACTCAAAGATGGCTTCTTTTGATAGGAAATTCTTTCTTCGATATCACTTGGTTTGTGCTACTTTGTTATTTCTTTGAGTGGACTTTGAAAATAGTTTAGCCGATATTGTAATGTCTAGGTGACATAACTTAGTTCTTGTATAATTTAAAAGGTGAATGTGAATATTATTAGGATGATGGGAAAATGGAATATTTTAAGTCATAATTTTTACAAAATGGTAGGCTAGGTGATGGGACATTTAGGTGGGAGAAGGATTTTTGTGAAAATTTGTAGCGGATTTTTCTAGTCCCAACAGCAGCTATAGTTGGGGGTGAGTGACTATGAGGTCATTGCAAGAATCCACAGGTAGTCTCGAGGATGCAGACCAAGGGTTGGGGTGGTGGAAAAAGAAAAAAGAAAAAATCCTAATCCACTGTGCATGGAAATTTAAATTTTCAAGAGAAGAAATATTTTAGGAATTGTCCATGCACTGACAACTCTTATTATTCACCACTCATATTTTGTAGGTAGTAAAATTCCTCACCACATTTACCAGTAATGACAAAAGGACCTAACCATAGTGCTTAAAATTTCCAATTCTTCCCCTTGTATTGGTTCTTGGAGGTCCACATAAGGACCATATTATGTATTTTGAACTTTCTATCTTTTTCCCTCTTGTCAAATAGATACTTTTTCTACATTTGTATGTTCTCATTTTTCTTTTGTGCTTGTGATCTGATCTCATCCAATTCAGTCAACTCTTCCAGTCTCTCCTCCATAGGTTTAGGGACATCTATGTCTTCTTGTAAAATAAATTTGCAAATATGTAGGAGGTTATGTATTGGGAGGAGTGCTTGGGCTCCATACACCAACTTAAAGGGGGACTTTCTAGTATCCTTTTTCACAATAATCCTATTTTCCCAAAGAGCCAATCTTAACTTAGAATCCCATGCCTTCTTATTGTTGTCCAACATTCTCATGATTATTTTTATAATACTTTTGTTACGAGATTTTTCCTACCCATTTTCTTGGGGATAGTATGGTGAGGCGTATGAGATTATTATCCCATATGAGTCAAAATTTTTAAAATTCCTTTGATCTAAAGCACATGAAATTTTCTGTAATGAGTTTCACTAGCACCCCAGATCTAGTGATGATGTTTTCTATCAAGAATTTGATCACTATCTTACTAGTGGTTTGCTTTGTTGGTATAGCCTCTATCCATTTCATAAAATAATTAGTGGCCACCAGGATCCATCTATGTCCACCACTAGAACTATCTATAATTTCTCCTACAAAGTTAATTCCCCACTTATGAAAAAGGGATTCAATTTGCAATGGTCTTAATGGTAAGGCTCGTTGAAAAAGTGGTTTACCAAGAAACCTTTGGCATTATTCACACTTCCTTAAATATCTGTGGGAATCATTGAAGACTTTAGGCCAGTAGTATCCCACTCTCAATATCTTGTGGAGAGTAGTTTTCCTTCAAAATTACCCTCCACATACACCTTTATGCATCTCATTTAAGATATATTATGCTTGTGCCTCATCTAAGCATAGCAATAGGACACCATTTTTTTCCTTTCAATATAATTCTCCATTGATAAAAATTGTGGACACAAAAAAAGTATCCCCTTTTGCTTGCTTGATTTGGGCATAATTAATGATAAATTAGACTTAATAAGGCCTTGATTTAGTGTTGTGATGTGTTTTACACATCCACACTAGGTCTTGGGACCTTGCAAATTGAATAAAATGCATGTCTTGTAAAGGTGTTGTAAAGAATTGTAGATGACTTTCACACTTTTCTAGACTTTGAATCCAATGGTCCTTTCTCCCCCACTTTTGAATTAAATATTATTTTCAAAAGTTATCTTTTCTCTCTTCTTCTATAACTAAATAATTATTTCAATTATTTAATTATTAATTAGCCTTTTCTCTCTATAATTAAATAAATGTTATATTTATTTAATTATTTATTCTTCATTTATCTCACCAATTAAATAATTATTTCAATTATTTAATTACCCCTTCTCTCTCCATTAAATAATTATTTTTAATTATTTAATTATCTAAGTTATTTGTTCCCACCTTTCCTTTCTAAATAAATAAAATTAATATTTTATTTATTTCTCCTATGTTGGCCACCTAAATTAAATAATTTTATTATTTAATTCTCCACAACAACCTCTTTTTTTTGTGTCAACCTTATCTTCCACTCAAGTCTTTATCTATCCATGTCTCTCTTCTCTCAATTAACCTCCACCCTTGATTAAATTATTTTCTAATTTAATCTTGGCCCTTGATCATGATCCTTATTCTTAACTCTTCTCTATAAGAGGAGACCTTTAACCCTAATTCATGGACCCAATAATACATTCATCATTCATTATCTATCTCAAGTTAAGAAAGCTAGGGTTTAGCATTTTTGAGTCTTCACAAGGAAGCATCTTCATGAACATCATCAAGGCATTCAAAATAAAGATTCTTCATCCATTGTTGCAACAATTCAAGATCCTTCATCATGGAAAATCTCTAATTGCATTGTTTCATGTTTCATGCTTTATTATCTTATTTCATCATTTTTGTTTAATTACCTAAATGGGGTTTGACCAAGGCAAACCCCCATTCCCTAACAATCAACATTTCTCTTTCTTTCATTGTGTGTTTGCAGATTTAGGTGCTTGGATGGATTAGACATGATTGAAGATTAGGTTGAATTATTTTTTAAGTCATCTCCCTATTGGCAACGTAAAAACCTACACAAAAGTTCACCAACAATGTTATAAATTAGGGTTTTGGATTCAGACACCTAGAGGTGCAGATTGAGCAAACTGGGGGCTTTAGATTCCATTTTTGAGTTTTTAGAAAATCCAAAGTGGAATAATTCACCTAGAGTGGTGAATGAGTCCCACTGTACCTATTTTTTGGACATTTATGTAGATTTGGACACCCATTTGGCTAAAACAAGCCCTGGTGCAATTTTTTGGAACTAGGATTGATTTGCCCAGAATGGAAAATGAGTCCCACCAGGCCTAAAAATACACATTTTTAAAATTTTATAGTCATTTCTAGTCCTCAGGAAGTTTACAGGTGCACACATTTAGTTTTATAGCTTTCTGTTTTGTTTTTACATACATTTCTATTCATCTTTCTAGGTCTTTTTGCATACCTCACAGTGTTTTCAAACACTTTGCATTTCTTCGTCTTGCATATCAAATCAATCTATTTTATCAGTCCTTTGCATTTAGATCATCTCATCTAGGTATATTTTATCCATATTACATTAATCCTTAGTGTTTACATTGCATTTTGGCCCATCTTTCTCCTTTTAGGTGAAAAACCTTAGAAAGGCTAGAAAGACCATCGGGTGGGAAAATCTTTGTTTACATTTTGGTGAACCTACTTTTTGAATACCTTCTTCCTGATTTAGAGTCCACCATCATCCTAGAATTAGCCTCTATAGTATTTTGCATTAGTTAAGTTACATTCTAGGGTTTCAAATTTTGCATTAGTGAAAGTGCATCTAGGTTGCATTTTTGCATCTTAAATCATTAAAAAATTCTAAAATTCTGCATTTTCATCTTAGGTCTGCATCATACAACATAGAAAACATAAAAATCAATCAAAAAAATTTGAAAAAAATCCCTACTAGGTCTCATTCGCCACCTTGGGCGAATTTGTCCCTTTTCACCCTTGAAACTACCTTTTACAGTGTTGAAAACCCTATTTCTTCACTTCTATTTGCTTTCATTAATTATTTGTTTTAGTTAGTTAAGATCTTGTTACGTGTATTTCACTAAATCTAGCTTAATTTGGCTCATTTCATGCATTACTTAATTTCAATTTTGTATTCACAACATTTCATTTTCAGATCATTGCATAATATAATCAATACATTACTTCGTATGAAATCTAAAAAAATGCATTTCATCCTATGTCCTTACATTGCATTTTAAGTTTGCATAGCTTCAGTTACATTTAAATAATTAGAAATAAGCATTTTTTCTATTCATGGAAATTATGGATAGCATTAGATTGTTACAATTTTCATTTTCAGCATTATTTCCTAGTTCATTTAGATCAGATCCATTAGAAAATGAAAATAAAACCTTAAAAACATCAAAAGAGCCAATTAAAAAAATGATTCAACTTAGAAAAATCATAACATCCAAGCCATTTAGTAGTGATTACTTAGACATGTTAGATGAATCCCTTAAGGACTTTGTCTCACTAAAATCATCCACTAAAGGCTTGACACAAAAGGATGCAAGAATCGGTAATCATGATACTCATAATTGTTATCCTCCCAATATCTCTCCTATTGGTGATGAAGGTATCTTGGTGAAAGAAGGTACAATCAATGAAGATCATGAAAGTATTGCTTTCCTTCCTTCTCCTCCCCCTTGCAAAGAACTATGAAAAAATTGAGATCATGGCCACTACTCCCAACACCTCCCCTACTTGTGAAAATGCTTTAGTGCATAAGGATACAATCATGAATGATCATGAAAAAAACATTTGTGTGGAGGATATGATTGAGAGCTATGAAAATCCTACCTCTCCTACTCAAGAATACATTATAGGACATGGGGATGTAAATGTAGATAACCATGACAATCAAACCTTTTCTTCTCCTAATATCTTCTCTAGACATGTAGAAGATAGTTTAGCATTAGAAGAATCCTATTGAGACTCATGAGAATCTTATTCCTCCCTTTCCTGATGCCCCTACCATTTGGATGACTTATTTGAACAAAAAACTCCAATCATTGGTAACCATGAAACTCCTATCATCCTTCCAATCTCTTTCCTAGCTATGAGAGTTTCTTAGTGCAAGAGAATAACAATGTTGACACACTCCATAGTTCCACACCTTCTAATATCTCTTCTATTTGTGGGAATGAAGTGATAGAAGAATGTGAAAGCATAGAAATCATGATAATCATAGTTCCTCTTCTCCCAATATCTCTCCTACATGTGATGAAGGTATTTTGGAGCTAGAAGATACACCCATTGAGAATCATGACAATGTTGAAAGCTCCTCTTCTATAACTTCTCCTACTTTGGAAGATATTATGTCACAAGAGAATGAGATCATAAACACATCTCTTAACATTACTCTACCTATTCTACATTCATCTTCTAACTCCTCCCTATTTGTGAGAATGTTTTGTGAGCAATCATGACAATCACATTATTTGTGAGGAGAATATTGTTTATTACGGTTGCTTTTTACCTTGGCCAGGGACCACTCTTTTCTTTAAACACATGTTTTCCCTCTTGTATTTTTGAGGGTTTTAGATTTGCCTTGGGATATTGTAAAATTTTTATCTTGCTTTCCCAAGTGTTTTCCCCAAGTTGCATATTAGAAAATCTTATGTTTTAGGTCGGGTTTTACAGTTCGAGTTACACTACAGTCCGTCCGGATTTTCAAGATTTTCTAGGAGGCTTGTTGAAAATTGAAAATTTGGTGAATGGATGAATTTAATGATGAATTCTTGTCCTTCCATGCTGTTAGTTAATCTAAATTCACATGGATTTCACTTACAGGTGTTCGATACGATGATTTAATGGTGGATTTTGTGCCCTTTTCACTAGAATCCGCTTGGGCCAGATTTTTTTGGAATTTCCTTCCTGGCCCAGACTCCGCGGCTGGCTCGAAATCCCGGATCGTGTTGTTTGTGATTGCACGGCATTTCTGGGTTGATTTTGATTTTTGTTTGAGCTTATTTAGATTATGAATATGTTGTTGATAATGAGCTAATCTTGATCTTCATGGTATAATAGTGTTATAATGGATATTGATGATGGTTTTGTTGAGTGCGAGTCTGGCATGGTCATTGGAAATTCTGGAGATGAAATTTAATGAAGAAATTCAAATACTATTACTCCACCCCTTGGCTAACTTGGAGAGGGCAGTTAATTTGGGGCTGCATCGAATTTTTTATTTCCCTCTCATTTTCCTTTCCTTGGTTTGAATTGCATTGGATCCTAGGCCGACCTTGGATTGAGTTCATGCATTAAATGCTAATTTATCCTATTTTGAATTCTCCTTGGGCTGACCTATTTTATGGCCATTTTTTATTGTAAACATCAATTGGGCTGACTTGTTTGTGGCTGTTTTATTTTTGTAAAACCCTTATTGGGCCGACATGCTTTGGGGTTCTCTATAAATTGGGCACTTTTCCTCATTTATAGAATATAGAAGATAGAATAGAAATAGAATAGAATAAATAGACAAATACAAGTGAATTCAACAGTAGAGCAGAAGTAGAAGTTAGTCAATTTCTGAGCAAGTGTTTTAACAGAACATTGGAATTGTTGCTAAAATTTGGTGATTCAATACAATTGAAGACATTGTGATTTTTTGGTGATCTCTTTGAAGTTGACTTATCTTGCATGGTTCTTATGATTCTATCTTCAAATTTCTCAAGGTTATTATTAGATTTAGATTTAGATCTGATTCAATGATGTTCAAGGATTTAATGTTTGAAGTGTTGCAGAATCCCTAGTCCATGCTTTTGTAGCTAGTCGACAGTTAGTTGCTTTGCAAAGTTAGCCTAGACCTTTTATTATTCATTTGTGCTAGTTCAATTGTGGGAGATTTATTCATTTCAATTGCACTGTTGTTTTGAATGAATGTTCATGATTTTAAAATCTTTAATACCTTAGAAGATTGCACTGCTTCTATAAGATTGCAGATTTATCTGGGTTAAGCAGGAATTAGTTTATGAGGGATTGGTCCATTTCAAGTATTTCATCATTTGCATTGTTAATCTTAGGGGTAGTTAAATTTAGATATCTCTTTGAAACCCTAATCTTTTGTTATTTCTTTATTATTTGGATTAGATTTAGGATTGAAGTATCATTACATTGCCAAATATGATAAATTCAAGATTCCAAGATTTTTTGTTGTAGTAAGGTCCCTTTGTGACAATTTCAACATTTTCACATTTATCACTGAGTTGTTTATGCATTGTCAAGACTTTTACATTAGAGACCTTGGGGTTATCTCTTGAGGCTTGCTGATAGAGATTTTCCTTTCAAGAGAGATAGGATTTCTTTTGCTATTTTGTCTTTAGTTGTTGATGCGAAAACATCATCAATAGATTGGTGCTAGAAGGAGGGCCTAAATAAGCTGTCGATCAGTTTTGTGGCTGTTATCTCCTAAAAGATTCAGAATAAGAACTAGATCTACCCCAAGAGAAGAGGAATTTCAAGAATTGTCAATCCCTACTAGGTCAAGAAGGACTAGTACAAAGGGAGAATCATCATCCACCCAACCATCTTCATCATCTCCATCATTCCCATGTTCACCTTCACTTGAGTCTGAGGACATTCCCATCCAACAACCTCAGACAACCATAGATAATCCATTACCACCCGCACCTCCACCAATGGCTTTCCTAGCTAATAACTCCATCTCCATTGGGTTTTTCCACTCATAATGTTATTCCTAAGAACCCATCACTTCTATACAAAGTTCCATGTTAATGATCCCATTAGAACTGTTGAAGAACACATCCTGGATCTTCAGACTAGCCTTAAGGATAGGGAATCAATCATGAGGATGTAGCTGGTATTCTTTTCCTTATTCCCTAGGAGAAGATGTACTCCTATTGGTATAATCACTCTGTGCATCGGGTCTATCCAGCATTGAACTAAGCTAGAGATTGCATTCTTGTAGAAGTTTAGGATTCCCATTAGTTCCAATGAGCTCTATCGTTAGTTAACTAATGTTAGGAGAGAATTCAATGATCCTATAGGGCCCTTTAACAATAGGTTTCGTCATTCCTATACTCAACTGTAGGCCCCCTATGCTATTGATGATGCCACTGCTTTAGAAGTCTATTGTGAAGGTCTTGATAGTCTGATAGCTACCTTCATGAAATGGAGAAACAATCCTCCTAATACCCTACTTGATGCATATGCAGAGGTTGTAAAGGTTAGAAATTCCTTAAGACAACATTTTTCTAGACCTTTACCATCATTAGGACCCACTGCTCACCCTAGACAAGTCTCAACTCTCAACCAGGCTCTCACCAATCATACTCCCATTATGAATCAGGTTCCTCAGTTGCCTATGGTCCCTCACCCAAGGCCTCCAGTGAGTCAAATGCCACCTACAGTTAGCTATCCCCAACAAAGTGTGAATCAGCCTCTTCATCCACAATCTCATGCTAGCTATCCCCCATATCTATAGAATTCTGAAGTTTTGAACAAGTCATTAAGTACTAGCACTACAGTAGGATATTCCCAAAATAATGCGAGCCAACCCCCATATAGAATTCCTAACCAGGAGAGACTGAATGAATTGTCTGAACAAGTGAAGAAGTTGAATATGGAGGTAACTTACTTGAGGAACCAGAACAGTCAGCTACAAGCTACTCAGAGAAATATGCAGTCCAATCAGAGCAAAGAAAGTCAAGAAAATCAACAAGGGGTAGCATTTTGATAGATGATACAAAAACCATAGAGGATAATAAATAATGCCAGCGATACAGTGTAATGACAGAGGACAAAATTATAATAAGGGACAATCTTCAAGCGAGAACTTTGATAGAGGTCATGCTGGTGGACAAGGTTTCAACAGGAGACAGCCACCTAGATAGAATGGGACTTGGAATACAAGGGTTAACAATGGAGGAGTCCCTACCCCATTGGATCAACCAGTCAATTAGCTAGTCAGTCAAGAGAAGCCTCCTAGTGGTGTATTTTTAGCTGAAGCTGCTTTGTCAGGATGGTGTAGGCTTCACAAAACAAGTCAACATTTTGAGTTAGATTGTCAAGAATTATAGACAACAACTTCAATATTCTAGTATGAAGTGGAAAACAATTCAAGTATTCAGGAGATGGTGCCATCCACTCCTTATAATTCACCAGTGTTAGTCCTGAACCATGCTCCTTTTCTGCAGAGCAAAGATAATGTGCCAGAAGAAGAGTCAGACCAGTTGAAAGAAGAGGAAGACCAGGTATGCAATGGAGATTAAATTCACAGTTGTTTGATGAAAATCCAGTAAATGACAATGGCCCCTTGGATGAAGAAGAAACTTATGTTAAAGAGGTGCAGACTTTCTATAGGCCTATTAAGAAGTATGATTTGAGAGACATGCCATATAGACATCCACCAGTTGGAGGTCCCTTCACCACCTCCATTCCACCAAACAACTTCACCACACCTCCAAATCCCAATGAAAGTAATAATCCATCATATCCTCATGTATCAAAGTAGTATCTATCAAAGGAAGGGCATGTGCAGGTGGACATGTCAAAAGGAAGAGGTGTTGAAGCAAGCAAAGACAAGATGGTAGACTATCCAAAAGAGGCTCATGTTGATTTGAGTGATGAACAATTGGCTATATATGTTGCGTATTGAACTCAAGAAACTAAAGGTAAGTCTCTCCGCATTTGAGTTATTGAGGGTTCCAGCCATTATGAATGCAGTCCTAGGAGCTTATAACACAAATTCCATATCACAAGATAGATCAGTTAGTGAAAGTATCAACAAGGTATTTAACTCTCAAATAGTGGGAAGGAAAAATCACTCATAATCAAGTTCATGTGCCTCTTGGAGATATGGGAAAGGAGAAAGATAAAACTCAGGTTGCTCAAGTAGATACTCCCTTAACTCTATTTCAAGGTAAAATGGAGACTCCTCCATTCCTGATTTATGTCCGCATATTTGGTTAGCACTTACACAATTGCTTGTTAGATTCTGGTGCTTCCACCAATGTAATGCCCTTTGGTGTCTGTCGAGCTTTGGGTATTACTCCTGCTGATTCTCAGAAGAAAGTTACACAATTGGATAGGACTAAAGTTAACATTGTAGGGGAATTAAATATGATTCATATGCAGGTTGCTTCTAATCCTAGGATTCAACAAGTTATCAATATACAGGTGGCTAATATACCTAATGCTTATGGCCTGATTCTAGGAAGAGACTTTACTAGAGCCTTGAATGGATACATATCAACTGATAACTCTCATATGTGGCTTCCCTGGAAGGGAGTGCCAAACCATATTAGAATTGAAAGAGAACCAAGGATGAAGTATATGATCACAGAATATCAAAATACCTCCAATGAAATTCTAATATCAGAAGTAAGTATGGGAAACTATGTGCTTGCAACCCCTTTTGAGGAGTCAGATGCAGAGGAAGTCCTTATGTTCCACACAGCGCCTGTTGATCTCACAGTAGAATCCAGTGGTACTGAAGCCTTGGTGGAAACAATTGAAAATTAAGATGATCTTGAAGATAATCGGCTTAGTTTACTAGATAATTTCTAGGAATTCATTTAGAAATGCATTGAAGATCAGATTCAGTTAGGTAGGAAGGTGAATTTTAGATATTTTCTCTTGCCAAATTGGT
>VDFB02131567.1:0-11168 GCA_007258455.2 Sequoia sempervirens | reverse complement strand
GGCCAATTGAAATGAGCCCAACCTACCAACCTACGGAGAAATGGCCTATTTATAGGAGGAAAATAAATGATAGCAGTGATGAGGAAGAAGAGGATAGAAAAGGAAAACAAATAATAAAATTTCCTACACAACCATGTCCAAAGCTCAAAACAACTAGGGAAATTGAGATTATTGATTTGGAATCACTACCCAGGAATAATCCCTCACCACCACTATCAGATCCAACCCCTAAGAGGAAAAATATTGAACAATCACAAGAGGATTTGGTGGGTGAAATTGTTGTCACTGACTAGGACATGCAGATGGGTATGCCTTCCCCTCCCATGCCAGCTGAATTGGTTCTCTTTGATCTAGATATGAAAGGAAAATGTGTGAAAGATGCAAGAATGGAAGCATGTAAGGAGTTTCTAGATGATAATGCATTTGTACAAACTCTAGTCTTCTTGCAACTAGTATGGAGAATGAAATTAGAAGAATATCAGGATAAATGCAAGAGGAGAAGAGAATTGAGACCTTACAGGTCAGACTAGGAGAATGATGATGAAGTGAAAGCTGAATTAATGGATGAATTCAAGAGCATCACTCCTGAGGGGAGAAAATTGGTAAATTAAGCTGGTTTCTTGATTTTTCCTGAGTGGGACATTGCAGATGCCATAGCTTTTAACGCTATTCTGAAGTCCAAGCATCCCTTGCAAGATTATGAAGAAAAGGTCAAAGAAGCATTGCAAGATTCTGCCTTCAGTGAAGAATACAAGACCTTGGAAATTTGGGCTTTGGCCCCTCAAGGGAGAAAGCAAAATGTTACTGATATTAACCCAAATTTAAGAGGAGGGTTGATAATAAAGAGAGCTTCAAAGACCTCAACCACAAAGGCCTCTAATTTGAATGTAAATGTGGCCAAATTGACCCAAAAGACTGCCGAAAGAGAGGAGGCTAAAAAGAAAGGCCTAATGGAGAAGTACAATTTCATAATTGGGGAATATAGCAAGGTGCAACAAAGGAATGTTGAGTTGCAGATTGAGGTGGACAGGTTAAGGTACAAGCAGATTGGGGAGACATCAAGTGCTGCAGGTATTAGAACATTGCATTCCACATTAGGGTCAGTGCCTCCTGCTTCTCCCATTGTTTCTACACCAGGGTTTCCTTTCCAAACTCTTTTTGTCAGCCCTACTTTAGAGCCAATTGATGAAGAAATAGAATGCTTTGTTGATCCTACAAAGAAGTAGCTAATGCACAAAATTGCAAAGTTACAGGAATCCTTGAGGGTAAGTGAGGAGTGAGTAATTTTAAAGCAAAGGGAGGTTGTTAATGCTATATTGAGGCATTTAAATGAGAAATTTGATGACAAATTGTCATCTATGTATTCTTTATATTCTTTATTATTAAATGCAATAAATAATATTGATAGGGATCAGGAGGTAGTAGTACCATTAATTGAAAATTGGATCCCTAGGGCCAATGATTTAGACATAATGTATAAAGCTTCAAGGTTTGATATAAATAATAGGCCCCAATCATTAAGGCCTACTCAGGTGTTAGTTAAGTAATTGCAAGGTTTTCAGACCTTACCAAATGACTTGAGTAGGAAGATTAGAGGGTTGGTGAAGAACTTTGATTATTGGAGTAACACATTGTTACCTGACATAATTGATGAGCAGGGAAATATCAGGGTACTCCAACAGTTGTGGGATCTGGCAAGTGAGGTCATCAATGCTCAAATTAGATTAATTTGTGATGACTCAGATTATGATTTATTAGTGAGCTGTATGGACAAAATCATTAGCACTAGCTCATTCTTTGAGTCTTTTGAAAGAGAAACGAATCAGGTGGTAGTTAAGTACACACCTTATAGTGTCAAGGTGAATGAGGTAATCAATTTTGATTGGTCAACTGATGAAGGGGACCAAAAATGGGTAAATGTATATTTAACTGAGGAAGAGTGAAAAGGAGTAGACTACTAATAGTTGACAAATGAGCCGTTGTAGTTACAAAAAATTCCAATTTTGTTTTTTTGGTGAAAGTCTAGGCACAAAATTCTTGAATTTTTTGTTGCTACATCAACCATTCTCAAGATGAACAAGAAGATTCTCCGGTGGAGATTGCTTTTGTAATGCTTTTTGAAATATCACAAGGCAAATTCAAGTGGCCGTGACACGGTGCTTTCCTCGCTCAATGCTTGCTCTGTCTCTTTTCTATAAGAAGGATTTCAAGGCCAAAAGTATGGGTTAGCAAGTTAGATATTTTTGGTCTAGTCTAGATGAAGTTGCAGAGCAAATTGTAAAGTCTGATGGTTTTAGGGAAAATGCAATTTAGGTTTTGAGTCATTCTGTAGTAGGTTTTGAATTCATGGGGATTTGATGTTTTATGATAGTACTAGCATTTGAATTGGAAATGATTAATTCAAACTCATGTCTCCGCTGTACAAACATATCCTAATTTTAACAAATGATCAAGGGTTGTTTCGCTCCATCTCACTCATTGTGGTGTGTATGATTCTTGTTTTAGCTTTAATTCAAGGAATTAATTAAAATTTTGAACAGATTGTAGGTGGATATGTTTTGTATAAGGATTTGATAATTAGTATTGGGTTGGAATACATGTTGATGAAATTGTAAGGCAATATTGTCAAGGATCTTATATGTTATATATTAAATCTGTCATAATGCTTTAGATGCTTAAGAATTTGACTCCTGAAATGGATATATGGCACCCATCTAAGTTGTAATTTATTTTGTATGGTCTAACATTTGCTTCCTTTTCCCTTGAGCTTTCTACAAATTGCAAATCAATGACTATCTTATAGTGTGAAATGTTGTTGTAGTTATCTCATGCTTCAAATAGTTTATATTATTGATAAACAACCAATTCTATTTGGTATTATCCCATTATGTTGAGCTATTAAATGAGATTATTTGTTGTTAATGTTGTTTATGGATAATGGTGCGTATAAGGCTGTAAATGCATTTATGATCACCCTCCCTGGGTCTTGCGTATTCCAAATGTATGAGGTCTTTAAAAATCCCTCGTCACTTGGTTCATAGGTCCTTCAGGATACCCCCATTGAATTGGAAATTCCATAGGTAGATTAGGAGACCAACCTAGTTACAATAAACACAACCAACAAAATGGCGACTCAGCTAGGGAAGCTAATTTCAATATTTCTTGTCAGTATGTCGGTTGTCCATTTTACACAGGGTTTTCATAGTATTTATGTGATTTGAAGGTCGAGCCTATGGTTTTGTGTTAGGTTTGTCCATTTCTTCTGTTTTTCAAAGCGTTTTGAGTTATTTAATGAAGCACATTTGTACATTGTCAGTATAAAGTTCCAAAGGTCTTTTGAATTCCACCAAGTATCTCTAGATATTTGGTATTCCCAAGATAATTGGATGGTGACTCTGAAGTCTCTGCACCAGTTTGCAACTTATTTTTTAGATTTAATATAAGTTGAAAGATCTTTTGGACAAGTACACAGAATGAAGAACACCAGGTCATTCATGAAGAATCATCCAGAATAGAAATTGGAGGGTGAACTTCCTAAAATGAAGAAGGAATGGATAAAGAAAATACCAGAATCTAGCAAAGTTGCTCACACGTCACAGAATCCTGTACACCAAGGTACAAGTAAGCCTTTACACCCTATCTCTAAAACTCTTGAAGAGGTGTCTAGAAATTCAGAATAAGATAGTTGTGGATTTTTTGATGCATTATTTAATCCACCAGTTCAAGAGGATGTAACACGTCAAAATAGAGGGCATGTTAGTGTCTAATATACTAAAAAGAGAAGAGGTAGGGGTAGAAGTCGAAGCCATCACAAAGAAAGAACCAGTGATGTGCCTCCTCCTCCTGTTGAACATGATGGAACTCCTTTATTGTTTGAACATGTACTTGAAGAGGTCAATCTAATAGATCTAAGTGATACATCGAGTTCTGATATGACTTTACCTGACCCTGATGATATTTTTGGATACATTGACTCCTTGAGGCGAGAGATCCAAAAGCAAGTTGACCTCAGAATGAAAAAGGAAAAGGAGAGGGAAATATAATTGATGCATTCTATGATTGAAAGGGATAGGTTGATTAGACAGTTGGCAACAATGAAGCTCCTAAACCAAGAAAAACCTAAGCCAGATGTTGAGGGCCTTGTTGTACATGAATTTTTTTATAAGGAGATAAAGCCTGTGTCTAAGGAAAGTCATGTAGGTCAAGTTGATGCCCAATCAAAACCTGTAGACCCAAAACCCTCAAATCCTGTTAAGTCTCAACCGAGTAATCCAAACCCTAAGCCTGTCTTAGACAAGGGAAAATAAAAGGTTGAGGGGATTAAAATAACTGAAAGGGTGACTTCCCACCCTCCTAAACGAGATCCCCCACCACATGTATCATTACAAGTTGAAACTACCTTAGAAAAGGTTAGAAGGGAGAGTGAGGCTCCTGCAAAAGAGTTGGAGAGGATAGAGATTGAGGCTACAAATGCAGAAATGAAGAGGAAAATAAGTTTCCTAAAGATTTCAAACATGGATGAGGCTACACAAGCTGCAACCTCATCAAGTCATCAAGATTCCTTGAAACATGGTCCTAAAACTAATTTGGATCCCACCACAAACAATTTTGGCCTGAAGGTTCATGCAACTAGGTTTGTAAATCTAAATCAGGATGGTCCTAGGGTACAAAATTTAGGGTTTGGTGTTGATTCTCATAATACTAAAGGATTATCCCAACAAAGACCTATACAGTTGGAAAGGTATAGGCAATTATTCTTTAATGGTATTCCTGGTTATCCAAACCCCATCCCTGATGATCTGAGAGAAAAGATGAGTAAGTTTGTTGGCAACAATGTTGTGACAGTAGAGGAACACTTAAAAGCTTTTATGGATATGCTAAATGATTATGAGGTAGAGCATGAAGATGTTGTAATGAATTTTTTTGCACAATCTTTGGTAGAGGATGCAAGGGATTGGTACAGAGGTTTACCTAATGCTAGTATTGGTTCATGGGATGAATTTGAAAAGTGTTTCAAGGAACAATACGGTGATAAAACCAATGCTAGTTTCATGCTAAATGAGTTCAATAACATCAAGAAGTCATTGAATGAGCTTGTGACAGAGTTTAATCTAAGATTCCAAAAAACAATGTATAAGTTGTTTCAGGTTTTGAGGCTTGATGAAAACATCTGTCTAACTACATATTTCAATGCTTTTGATGCTAAAATAGCATATCTCCTCAGAGATAAGGACCCTTGGAATATGATGGATGCATTTAGGGTGGCTATAAATATTGAGAGTAATAGAAGAGCTTCTGGGAAATATGGTAGGAGAGAAGAACCCACACTTTTAAAAAATCCTAAGGATAAGACTGAGAAGGTTTTTGTTGCAAAGCCTAAGGATGATGAAAAATGGAAAAAGGTCTTCAGCACTTTGAAAGACATAAATTATATTGTTTCCAAGCAAGAAAAAGGTATAGGAAATGAAAAGCAACAATATAATAAAAATGACAAACTTCCTAGGTTGCAAAATTATCCTTATAATACAAATTGGAAAGATGGGAAACCAATCTTGCCTGGCCAGAAGCCTAAAAATGATCAGCATACGACAGACCCCTTGCAGAAGCATTCAGTAAATCTAGTATAGGATAGACCATGGTGTGAGGTATGTGAATATCCACATGATCAAAATTATTGTGGTATTGATCAGTTTCTTGTTGCTGAGGGAATAGAGGAGGACGCTCATGAGCAGACTCTCAAATGTGAGCAAGGTGATGTAGATGTTTGTATGGCTAGATCATACATTGATGAGGCATAATGTTCATCTGATGATGAATTACAGGGAGTTGATGTTGATAATCAGAGACAGAGAAGTGAGATGTACCATCAACAGGTCTTCTATGATGAGGAAGGTGATTTTGACCATAATGCTTGCAATATGGAGTAGGTTGAAGATTCAATGTCCTTAAGGAGACCATCAGAAGAAGAGATTGTAAGATTGACTGAGGAAATGGCTACTCAAATGAGAAGTTCACTTCAGTTGAGAAACAAAACTATGGGTGGTGAATAGGGTAAACCTGTTGGCCTGTTTATTAAAGAACGAAAGGATAGAAACAAGGGTGTTAAGGTTGACAGAAAAAAGGATGTTGTTAAAATCAAAGAGGTTAAGAATGATAAGATTTGGGAAAAAAAGAATGAAACCCCAAAGCCTCAAGAAGATGTAGCTTCATCATTGGTGAAGACCAAAGTGATTACAAAGTTTTTTGAACCTGCTGCAGAGGATAGGAAGAAAAAGAAACTAGAAGAAGTAAGCAACAAGAGAAAAAAGAAGATGATGAAGGTATGGTGTCTGATTTTCCTAAATATACACCCATAGATATGTTTCAAGTGCTTTCTTAGGTTAAAGTTATTGTACCTTTGCTAGAAATGATGAGAATAAATGAGCATAATTAAAAGACAATAGCCTTGATCACAAGTGTTGATAGTAATAAGATTGAACAAGGTAGTTGTAAAGAAGCAAAGGATGAAGGAGAAGGAAAAGAGAAAGAAGTGGAGGGAATTGTGTCACAAATTCCCCCTGTATATTTAGGGAATTCTATTAATATGTGCCTTGAAAATATAAACCCCTTTTTCTTAAGTGTTGATATAAATGGGAAAACTTTAAGGAACTATATGATAGATTCAGGGGCATCAAATAATGTTATGCTAGTCAAAATAATGGAGGCAATGGGCTTGACAGTGGATACTACTCAAGGTAAATGCTATGCTTTGGATTCAAGAGAAGTGCTAGTTGTTGGAACTATCAGAGCATTGCCTTATAAACTGACTCAGTATCCTGAGAAGGATTTAGCTATGACTGTATTAGTTGCAGACATCCCACCTCATTTTTGGATGCTTTTTTCAAGAAAGTGGAGTGCATCAATGGGGGGTAACATGCAGTGTGATCTATCATTTGCTACTTTCTCCATTGATGGTAAGGATGTCAAGATTGAAAGAGAGTCAAAAGTATCCCATATGATTGAGCATGACCCAACTGAGAATATGACATGTTTTATTGACAGTGGCATAAATGAATTCAGGGCTAAGGAATTCCCTAGCAATTGTGATAAGCCTATTGCACTGATTGATACAAAAGTAAAACAATTGTCAAAGTCTAATGAATTGTGGACTATGTACTTTGATGGTGCAAGTTCAAAAAAAGGATCTGGTGCAGGTGTTTTGTTATGATCACCAAGTGGAAAGACATCCAGGTTCTCTTTCACTTTGTTATTTGAATGCACCAATAATGTGGTGGAGTATGAGGCCCTGTTATTGGGGTTAAGATTGGATAAAAAACATGGGATCAAGAAGCTCAAGGTAATTGGAGATTCTGAGCTTGTGGTTTCCCAAGTTAGATCCAGGTATGTATCAAAGAACAAGAGGTTGAAATAGTATAGGAATGTTGTTTGGGATGAATTGGATAACTTTGATGCATTTGGAATAGGATGGATGGAGAGAGGCCACAACAAAGTGGCAGATTTATTGGCCAACATTGCATTAAAACAAGATGATATGACTTATGCTGGAATTTCAAAGGTTGAGGTGCAAACTAGGCCATCCATTCCTAATAATATCAAAAACTGGAAAGTCTTTGATAATGATGATGATATATTGAGGTTTTTGAATTGTGTGGATGAATATGAAAGTCAAGAAATTGACTTTGGAGCTTTTGTGGAAAAAATTGATGGTAAAGATACTGTATTTGGAAATGAGGTCATTCAGTTAAAGACAAATACAATTCCTAAGGGTTTAGTTCTACTAGAAAAAGTGTTTGATAATCAGGATAGGACAAAGGCTAATCATACTGCTTCCCATCCTGGTGACTTGGAAGAGATAAATCTTGGAATAGAGGCATCACCAAAAAAGGTGTATATTGGAAAGAAATTGTCACCAAAGGTGAGAAGGATGCTAATTGACTTATTAAGGAAGTTTAGGCATGTGTTTGCATGGTCCTATGATGACCTTAAGGCATATAGGGAGGATCTATTCCAACATGAGATTCCTTTGAGTGATGGTGCCAAGCCATTTAGGCAAAAATAAAGGCCCATTAATCCCACCCTGGCCCCCAAAATGCAAGAAGAATTAATGAAGCTAAGGGATGTAGGGATCATCAAGCCAATCTGACATTCATCCTGGGTGTCAAAATTAGTACTAGTGAGGAAGAAAAATGGAGACATCAGGTTATGTGTAGACTTCAAAAATTTGAATGTATCTTCATTAAAAGAAAACTATCCATTACCAAATATGGAAGCCATGTTGGAAAGGGTGACATGCCATGAATTGATGTCTATGATGGATGGGTTCTCTAGTTACAACCAACTCATAGTCAAAGAGTTTGAGTAGTTTAAGAAAAATTTCGCTACACCATGGGGAACATATGTCTATGTGAGAATGCCTTTTGGTATGACAAATGTAGGGGCTACTTTTCAGAGAGCCATGGATGTGGCATTTTCAGATTTCATTAACTTATTTTTGGTGATTTACCAAGATGAATTGACAACATATTCTACGAAAGAAGAGGATCATTGTGAGCATTTGGGGAAGACATTCACTAGAGCATTGGAGTATGGTATCTCTTTGAATCCGAAGAAATGTGTATTTGGGGTAAGAGAGGGAAAACTATTGGGACATATTGTTTCCAAGGATGGAGTAAAAATTGATCCAGAGAGGGTAATTGCAATAGATAAAATCTCACAACCCCACAATGTCAAAGGAATACAATCTTTCTTTAGAAAAATAAACTTCCTAAGGAGGTTTGTGACAAATTTTGTTGAGACAGTTTGCCCAATTTCCAAAATTCTTAAGAAGGGAGCCAAGGTTGAATGGGAAGAGGAGTTTGTACAAGCTTTCCATGCCATTAAGAAAGCAATAAAGGAGGCTCCTATGTTAAGAACCCCTGATTTTTCTAAACCCTTACAAATTTTTTCATTTGCTTCTTTCCACACAATTGCAGCTGTGCTGTTGCAAAATAATGCAGAGGGTTTTGAACAACCTATAGCCTTTTTCAGCAAATCTTTACAAGTTGCAGAACTTAAGTATGATATAAATGAAAAATAGGCATATGCATTGGTAAAAGCAGTAAAAGCCTTCAAGCCTTATTTAATCAGAGCTACTATAGTTGCATATGTACCTAGTGTTGTTGTCAAGGATATTTTCACACAGTAGGAAGTGTCAGGAAGAAGGTGTAGATGGATCAATAGGATCTAGGAATTCAACATTGAGATCCAGATTACTAAGCTGGTGAGAGGACAAGGATTGGCCAAGCTTATGGCCCAAAGTAATCTAGAAGAAAATCAGATAAATTTTCTAGAAGAGGAAAATAGATCACACATGCGATATGGAGCATTCTGAATGGTATAAAGGTGTGGTATATTATTTGCAAAAGATGAAATGTCATGAAAACTTGAGTGAAAATGAGAAAATGACATTGAAATTACATGCTATCAAATATGTTATCATAGATGGAAAGCTTTGGTGGAGAAATGGAGAAGGTGTCATGCTGAAGTGTGTTGACCAAGATCAAGCACAAGAACTTCTAAGTGAGATGCATGGTGGAGTTTTTGGAGGGGATTATATGGCCAAAACAACTGCACATAAGATAATGAGGGCTAGATTTTGGTGGCCTACTATTTTTAAGGATGCACACCAACTAGTGAAGACATCTGATGCTTGTCAACGTTTCTCTGGTAAGTTAAAAAATTTTGGTAACTTGCCTCTAAAACCAGTTGCAGTGAAATCTCCATTCCAACAATGGGGTATTGATTTTGTAGGAGAAAAAGTGTGTAAATATAGTGGAGGCCACTCATGGATATTAGTTACCACTGATTATTTTACCAAGTGGGTGGAAGCAATTCCAACAAAGAAAGCAACGAGTAAAGTGGTAATTGACTTCCTAATGAGCAACATATTGACTAGGTTTGGATGTCCAAAAAGGATTGTGTTAGACAATGCAATGTGTTTCAAATATGAGGAATACACAATTTTTTTTGAAAAGCATGGCATCCAAATTTCTTACTCATCACCGTATCACCCACAGGGAAATGGACAAGAAGAATCAAGCAATAAAATATTGATGAAGATCATTAAGAGAATCCTAGATCAGAATAAAAAGGCATGGGATTCTAAGTTGAGATTAGCAGTCTGGGCGGATAGGGTAACTGTGAAGAAGGCAATAGGTTGAGCCCCATTTGACTTGGTTTATGGGATAAATGCAAGGTTGCCCAAAATAATCTGATGGAAATGTATAAGTTTTTCCAGATGTACGATAATGAAATTGATGATGAGATGCAATTGAGAGTGGAAGCTCTCATAGAATTAGATGAAACCAAGAGGGAAGCTCAAATGAAAAATGAAAAATTGCAGTTGCAAGTAAAGAATTTGTATGAAAGAAGGGCAACTGCAAGGAGTTTCCAAGATGGAGATTTGGTCTTAATGTGGAATTTCAGATTAGAAGATAAAGGGAAACATGGAAAATTTGATGCAATCTGGTTGGGTCCATTTTTGATAAATAGTAAGTGGGGTGAAGATTCATACTTCCTCCAAGATATGACAGGGGATACTCTTGAACTGCTAGTTCATGGACAGTTCTTGAAGTTGTACTTCACTTGAAATACAATAGTTTAAGCTTGTAACAAAAGTTTAGGTTTGTATATATGTTAGTGTAGGTTTCTTTCTTGTTGGGTTGTTTTTTCCGGACAATCCCTTTTGGTCATCTCTGCAATTGGTCTACTCAACCTGAGATTCTAAAATCTCATCTCATTCTAGTGGAATGAACGTCCCCAACTAGAGCCACTGATGGAACTTATTTTTCTTTGTGTTACATTTTTTTATCTTGCCTTATGTCTCTGGTCATCTATGGTATTTGGGAAAATCCTAGAGTTAGGGTTTTACCTTTGTCTTCATGCAAAACCCTAGTATTATCTTACACCTTAGGAATGATCTATTCAACTGTTACTTTTTGGGAGGGTTTTTAAAACATCTTAATCCCCATCACTTCGTCTAGGCTGGGCCCCTTTTGTTTTATGATTTTATTTCCTTTGCCTGACTTTATTTTTTCCTAAGTCTTGGATGGTCCCATGCTCCCTCATTTAAAAAAAAAAAAACTTATTTCATTGTTTATTGTTAGCCTAGTGATGTCCCCTCGTTCTTT
>VDFB02131566.1:0-19263 GCA_007258455.2 Sequoia sempervirens | reverse complement strand
CATGTACTTTGGTTTCAGATAAATATCTATATATATAGTAATAAAAATTTAATAAGGTATATATATTTATAGTAATAACCATATATATTATATGTTTCAAAAAAAGTAAGATGTATAAAATAAAAGACAATGTGATTGTAATAGATGGGAAGTGGTTATTCTTATACAATTTGTATATATGGCTATTAAATGTTTGTGTACATTTACCATGTTCATCTCATTTAGAATATTTTTTGAAGTGTTGAAAAACAAATATGTTATGCAATTGTGTTTGTGATTTGCATTTTATAAATGTGTGTTGTATCCAACTATATTTCATGGATAATGATGCTACTCAATTTAATTGCTCACATTTATTAAAAAAGTAAACCATATTTTGACCCATACACTATGTTAAGCAATCAAGTTGTGTTTCAAACCCATGATCTGCATTCTATTGGTGCATGTCTAAAGCAACTCTATTACATGAGCAACAATGCTACTCAATGTACCAATTCACATTTTTTGAAAAGCAAACGATATTTTTTGACCTTTTTTACCAACCATGCATAGTATGGATTCATACATAATGTACATAGTGTGTTTTATCTAAAGAATAGTCACTCTCCAATAGATGACTGCTTGCACAAAGTATGTCTGATAAAAGTAAATATAATTTTTCAATAAATTACATGTACCTACATATTTTACAAAAAATATATTTTCCATAAAACATAAATCTCACATGAGTCAAGTTAGACATCCACATGACCACTTAATGGTCCTTAATGTATAATAAATAATGTGCATTTCTTCTACTTAGCCTTCAAGTGCACAATTATATATAACGACTCTTATTTTCACTTGACATTTCCCATTTATTTTCTCAGTATTTTTTTACAAAATAATTTTAAATTTTCCACTTGACATATTTATAGTGGTTATATTTATGTTTGTTACATTTTCCACATGTTTTATCCCTACAAACTTGCAGAGAAAGGCATCCCAAACTCTACCCCTGGCTGTTAGCTGCGATGCCAAATGTGTTGAAAATGGAGCGAATTAATGTAGCTTAATACTTGTAAAACTATGAGTTGTAGATCTCATTAAATTCTTGTTACACTTTCTTTGTGGATGATTATTTATTTAGATTCATTTTACCATTTGTAGAAGTAGACAGAAGATTGTAGAAGAATAGGACCATAAGATAGAAGTGACCCAACATATACCGTGGAGAAACTCTTTTGGGAAAAAACTCCACGGAATCAATGGTGCTTGTGATTATTTAGCATAGAATAAGATTACAATAATTCTTTATCAATCATGGTTGAGATGCTTCTTTTGCCTTCAATAATTCTTCTTGTAACCTACAATAAAATCCGATATAACTCTCTTCAACTTACTACAATAAATAGACAATAATGAGCCTTGTAAACTCCATAGAGTTTACAATTACAAAGCACAAAGCTTATCTCACAAAACCTACACCTATTCTTTGCAAGTAGAGTTCTTTCATGAAAAACAATGTCAAACCAAATCCTTCATCAATTTGGGCATCCAAAACTGAAGTCCTAACTCAATGTTGATTACAAAAACATCTTGTAAGCTTCTCCTCAAAGTTGGTGCCCAGATAGAACCCATAACCATTGTATAAAATGTATTATCATACAAGAGATGTTAACTCCCAAGATGCCAACTTGGGTGCCCAGAGGTGGGTCAAGTCAATCTTGTTAACTAAAACTATATCTCTCCTACATTGCATACGATATATTTTGCAGTTAGATGTCCCAACAATTGAATGTATCATCCATTATATGTTTTGCAAATAAGTCGTGTCTTGCATTCCAAGTCATTGATAAACTAGCATTTTAAAACTAACTACATGCACAATTAAGAATGTGGAAGCTATTTAACCTTTGAGGCGAGGTTGAACTAAACTCCTTCACATGTAAACATCAATCCCTAACTTCTAGGATCTTTATATGCATTACAAAAGTGTTATCTTTTTCTCCAAATAGTTAACTTAACTCAAGGTGGTTTCCACCTTCCATGTGGGTGCCCCATGTGCTCCTATTATTTAGGAACTCATATTGGTCTCCCTCACATGTTCCTATCTTTTAGAATTAATTACAAATGTCGATTAACATGTTCATTTCATTCAAATTTAATCTCTTTCTAATCCTAGTGTTGGGGAACACTTTCCAAGGACTTAGGAGATACATGAAATAATGTTTAGGATTGTAATCCAAATGGCATCTATTTTGTATTCTATGACATTATAAATTACAAATTATTACAACAAGGAGTCATTATATAAATCCAAGTCTGGGACTTAAAGGCCAATGGCGCTGCCTCTTCAATCAATCCATGCTCAAATACAACACTGCATAATCCATGAAACAAGCAAATGATTAATACTCCAAAACCAAGAGAACTTATACTGTGAATTGGTTTCATGGAATAATCTGCAACATTAATCAAAGTGTCAACTTTCTCAATTAATACCTTCCCACTCTCGACCATTTCTCACACAAAGTGATACTGAACATCAACATGCAAGTAGTGTGAGCATGATACATAGGATTTTTGGCTAAACAAATAACAATTTGACTATCACATTCGAGTTTAACTTACTTGCAATTAAAACCAATTACTTTCCCAAGTCTCTGTAACCAAACTGCCTCTTTGAAGGCATGTGAAACCGTTGAGTGTGTTGAAATCACGTCCAACCAAGGTGTAGGCTCTTTGGACTTCTTGTTGAAATCTCATCAAGAGTAACCATCTCAACACCGTCTCCGCCATAAGAGAACTCAAGCCTCACCTATTTCTCCAAAGTATCCATGAGGACCTATAATAGCCAATCCATGCCAAACTCATCTGACATTGCATTATCATGGAAATAATCAAGCAAATGATTAATGTACCCAATACATAGAACCACACAAGATCAATGTCAAAAGCTCAATCATGAATCAGGGAACATAAGCAGCATCGCAGTCTACCCATCTCTTCCAAAGGAGATCACATGCATCTGCTCTCTGTATCCTAGTCTTAGGAGCAAGTACCATTCTGGAAACTCTAAACGTATCCAAGAGTAAACCATGACATAATATCAACCATAAAACCAATAAAAACATATCCTAATCACATGAAGATAACCTTACCAATGATGCATCCCATATCAGCACTTAACAACTCCCCCAGACACGGTATAGGCTACACATGGCATCATGACTACCATCCTCTTCATGAATATCACTCTTTAACATCAAGCAAAGAGTCATCACTAACACTTTTACATGAAATTATCAATGCAATATTACCGTCATCTGAGGATTCCTCTGTAGAAGAATTAGAACTCTTTTTCTTGTTCTTACAATCCTTCTTCACATGTCTCGATTTCCTGCAGTTCCAACACTTTACCTTACTCCATCCTTTAGACTTACCCCTTTCCTTCCTTGTCTCCCTTAGGTTCCTTTTTCTCAGGCCTACCTTTTACAAACATGGCATCTTGGATTTCCGTTTTAGACTTCCTCCTCATCTCCTCTGATAGGAGAGTAGGAATTATATTGTCCATCTTCGGATCTGCACCACTACTATTGATAGCAACAATTAGATTTTCCCAAGATTCTAGTAAAGAACAAAGTAACAAAATACATTTATCTTCATCTTCTAGCTTTACATCTACAGGTGCTAACTGACTTAGAATCAAATTCAAATCATTCAAATGATTTGCAACAGAATCACCATCTTTCATCTTTAAAGAATACAATTGTCTTTTCAAATACAACTTATTAGTTACAAGACTTTTGGTTTGATAGATATCACCTATTCTCTTCCACAGTTTATATGCATTAGTTTCTTCTAAAACACTCAAGAGAACAAGATTAGCAAGACATAATCTTATGATCCCTCTTACCTTCTTATCAAGCTTATCCCAATCCTCATCTAACATCATTGTAGGTGACTTTGTCTCATTGCCAATAGTTAACCACTAATCTCTCTCTTCATGGAGATCCTCCATTTTTAGTTTCCACATCTCATAATTAGATCCATTAAATCTTTCAATATCTAAATGAGAATTAAAACTCATTATAACAAACTTATTTTCTAAAATCAGCAATAACACAATAGTAAAAGCTCCCACTACAGCCAAAAAACCTTCAAACTTTTAATAGAAAGGCGTCCCAAACTCTACCCCAACTATTAGCTCTAATACCAAATGTTGAAAATGGAGGTAATTATATAGCTTAATACTTTGTAAAACTATGAGATTGTAGATCTCATTAAGTATTCTTTGTTATACTTTCTTTGTGGATGATTATCTGTTTAGATTCATTTTATCAATTGTAGAAACCGACAGGAAAAGATTGTAGAAGAATGAAGCGGAAGATAGAAGTGACACAACATATCTGTGGAGAGAGCTGCTTCGAGGAAAAAACTCCTACGGAATCAATAGTGCTTGTATTATTTATTGTAACAAATTATAATAATTCTTTATCAATCCTTGCTTGAGATTCTTCTTTTGCCTTCAACAAATCTTCTTCACAAACTACAATAAAATCTGATAAACTCTCTTCAACTTGTTGCAATAAATAGACAATAATGAGCCTTGTAAACTCAAAAGAGTTTACAATTACTTTAAGCTTATCTCACAAACCTATACCTATTCTTTGCAAGTAGAGTTCTTAGTGAAAAAACAATCAAGCCAAGTCCTTCATCAATTTGGGCATCCAAAATTGAGTGTCCTATTCAGGTGATTACAAAGATATCTTGTAGCTTCTCCTCAAAGTTGGCCAAGAATGAGCCATAACTCAACACCATAAAATATCTTATCATGCAAAAGTGTTAACTCGAGATGTCAACTTGGGTGCCCAAGGTGGGTCAAATCAATCTCTATTAATGAAACATATCTCAGCCATTTATGCAAATATCATGATTGATCATCCCCACTTAGCTGAGATGTATCACCTATATATGTCATGCAACTCAAGTCATTAGTCATGCATTCCAAGTCAATTGAAGTCAACTAGCATTTAGCAAACTAACTACCTTTGCTTGAAGGAATAATTGAGCCCAGAAGCTATTTGGATGATACTAAACTAAACTAATTTGAACTCCCATGCATGTAAGCATCAATCCCCTAACTTCTAGGATCTTTACATGCATTCTTGAGAATGTTATCTTTCTCAAATAGTTAACTTAACTCAAGGTTAGGTTCCCCCTAAATGTGGAGTACCCATGTGCTCCTATTTTGTATGAGCTCTTCTTGGGTGTCCCCACATGTTCCTATCATTTAGAATTAATTACAAATGTCAATTTACATGTTCATTTCATTCAAATTTAATCTCTTTCTAATCCTAGTGTTGGGGAACACTTTCAAGGGAGTTAGAGGAGATACATGAAATATGTTGGGATTGCAATCAAATGGCATCCACCTATTCCCAACAAAATTCACCGTCAACAATTCATCGCAAGAAAATTCACTACCACCAACAATTCACCGCCATGGAAAATTAATTGTCAAAAATTCATGCAATTAATTTTTTGCGTGGTGAATTGTCATGGTGGTAAATTTGCCCACGGTGAATTGTTGGTGGTGAATTTTTCGTCGGTGAATTGTTGATGCTGAATGTAGTGCAATTAATTAAATAAGCACTGAATCATTAAGAACATTAATCTAACATTAATTTCATAAAATAAACCTTGCTTAAATAAATAACAATTGACAAGGCAAACAAAGATATGACAACCAAACATATCAAACATAGACCGACGACACACTATGACTAGGTTTGTGGCTAGACTAGGAAAAACCTTGTTACTATCTCCCAATCAACATTACCATTGGGAAAATGGACACGCTCAGACCTGTGAATCCAGGTGGAGCCGATGTCCTATACCTATTCACTCAAACATACAAATTAGAGTACACATTCATAATAGCTGAGGCGCTAGAAAAGGAACTCTAGCAATCGTATCTCTTCTCGTATGTC
Source organism: Sequoia sempervirens (assembly GCA_007258455.2). NCBI lineage: Eukaryota > Viridiplantae > Streptophyta > Pinopsida > Cupressales > Cupressaceae > Sequoia > Sequoia sempervirens. The sequence continues at coordinate 13,288 of VDFB02131566.1, read as the reverse complement.
TCCATACATTCAATGGTACGATGTCGCCCCTTCCACCTATCCTCACAACATGCTACTGCATCACTTAACTACCCAATAAATCTCTACATCATAATAATAACAAAACAATGTGCATCATACCCACAAAAGTACCATCAGAAGCTCTTGTTTCATCTTCCTATTCAGATTTCTTAGCAAGACTACCTACACATCCCAAGTGAGAACGAAGGGGCACTACAGTGAATTTTTTGTATGCCCATTAAAACTACATTGTGTATAAGGACCCATTTTGCCAACAACATTATGTTCACTATGTGTGAGGACCCATTTCGTTAATAATGCTAAAAATTAATTGTGTATGAGGACCCATTTTTTCAATACTATGATAGCTCCATGCTAATCCTAGATCCATAATCGCCTTAAAAAATATAATGTATGTGTTTTTTCAAGGTTCAATTCGTACAACATTTAAATGTATCATTTTATATGATTCACCAAATTTTTACTATACCATTTTAAAATATCGTGAAATTCACCAAATATGGATTGATATAAATACAATCAAAACTTTGATTTATTTTTACACATTTCGTTTACTTTTGAACTTTTGTGCTCTCGATTCGGATCATAGGCAAGTTACAATTGCAGGCATTGTTGCATTAGTGAATAGTGATTCAATGAAAACCTAAATGTAAGTGCTCATTTCTTTATAGTGTTATAATTATTTATCTATTTATCATTCTTACTTCATTCTTATAGATAATATTGAGTAAGGAGACACATCTAGGACCCAAGGATCTATATTCTATGATTCCTTCTTAAACAAGAAGACATTTTTTGGCAGCTTTTATTTAGTGAGAGATGTCAAGGAAAAACAAGATTAAGGCTCTTGAAGGTGGTGAAGGGAGGCCATCAAAATGCAAAACCATAATGTCATACTTTGGTAATATTGATGATTAATTAGACGAAGATGGAACTACGACATCAACACTTGCACCAAATATTAATGAAAAATGTAATACCTCATAGGAAGATTGAAATGAGTTAATTAAGTTGGATGACAATACCATAGAAGATGTTCCAAAGGATGCCCAGGGTAGTTGGAATGAGTTAATTGACCTAGATGACAATGCTAGTGTCACAGATGATGTTGCTACATGAAATGGAAAAATAAAATCAAAATAAGAAATGGGGCACAAGTGGGATATGGGTGTGTGCAAGAAGTTAAGTCCACTTTTTTGGCCAAAAAGTGGAAGTGTTTTTCCTAATTTTTTAGAATTTGTCACACTTGACCTTAAAATTTGAAGCACTTAAAGATGGAATCTTAAAAAAAGTCATTGATCATAAAATGTAGTAATTAGATTCTAGTTTCCAAATATCTAATTTATTTCAATACCCGGATGATAAAAATGATTTTTAATAGCTTTTAAAAACCACTATTTAAAAGTCACTTTTTTACCATACCATGCAATGTTGTCACCCATATTTTGACCTAAATAATCATATTTTTCTAAATCCTTTTGGAAAAAGATTTGTAACTCACTGAAGCACATTTTTCAATAATTTTTGTTTTTATTGAATTTTTTGTTAAATTTTTTATTGGACATATTTGTTGTTTTGAAAAAAAATTGTCGTACACATAAGATGACCTAAACTTATCATTTTGAATATTTTTCAAATTGAAAAGAATTGTTTGAAATGCGTTTTGGTGCAATTCGTTTTACAAAAAATATTTTAATAAAATTATTAAAATGCTAAAAACCCTGATATTTCAAGTTTATGGACCAATTTCATCATAAATTTTAAAAATAGAAAAAATAATCCAATTGTATACAAAAATTACATATTTGGAATCTACACTATCTCATTTTATAATAGATTTTAATTTCGTCAAAAAATTATGCAAAATAGGTTTTCAAACATGTCCAAGTCACAATTTTCCTATGACATTGACATGACTTAAGTTTAGGTCAAAGAGTTAAAGAAAGTTGGTTCCCCAGTGTTTCCGAACCAAGCAAGCCAAAAATCTAACCAAAAATTTATATTTTTTAAAAAAATAGGATCCCGTTTCATTAAAAAAATAATTTTTTATGGTTCATTAACGAGATCCTCGTTTGAAAATTTGCCAAAAGTAGAGTTTCTAAGAATGGAAAGTTTCCAAAATGATCTCATTTAAGTTCTTTTCAAAATGGAAAGTTTCCATTTTAGAAACTTTCATTTTTTAACTTTCAAAATGGAATTTGTCAAACAAGATCCTATTTTGAAAAATGGGATCCCGATTTTTAAAAAATGGGATACCATTTTAGTTTTAGGTTCGGGACCCCAAACCTAAATGGGATCCTGTTTTGTTGAAGCCAATTTCGGGTTTTTTGCTAAGGCAAAAACTTCCATGTTTCGTGGGCTCATCTTCTTACATTTATCCATATGACAAGGAATTTTGAGATTGATTGGGTGTCAAAGTACCCATTCATTGAATCAATGGAGAATGCAAACAAAGATGAACCTCCAAAAGAATGCAAGTGTAAGATTTGTAGTTGAAAATATAAAAGGGACAAGAAGTTGTAGTTAAAACTTGACACTATAGAAAAGCATATCAATAAATTTTATGAAAAAAAATCATAAATGGAAAGGAAAAAACAATTATAAGATGGAAATCAAAGGAATAATGTTTTCATGTTAAGCATGCCCTTGAATATGATGCACATATGCAATGAAAGGTGAAGCTTGTTGAATCTGGATGTTCATTTCAAGCTTAATTTGGAAAAATAATGGCAAGAGCGCAAATGGAAAAAAATGTTCAATTGAGAGGTGTTTTTTATATTTTGACCAAAGGGCACGTCCTATGATAGTCTACCCAAAATATAATGGTTTATTATCTTTTTGGGCGTTCTTAACTTTTCTAGCACACATTTGTCAATAAACAGTGGATGGGAATGTGCAAATTGTCTTGTTGAGGTGGAAAAAATAGATTTACATAAGAAGAAAAAAGATTCAACCTTTATTGCATTATCTTTAGATGAAGTTACACCAGTAGAAAATTTTTAGGTATGTGCATGCATGTGTATATTATACACAAACATGTTTGTCAACCTCATCTACTCTATGTTTATAAAAGAAAAAAAAGATTCAACCTATATTGCATTATCTTTAGATGAAGTTAGAACAATAGATAATTGTTGGGTATGTATGCATGTGTCTATTATACACAAACATGTTTGTTAACCTCATCTACTCTATTTTTATGAAATGAAAGATATTTCAACATCGTAAAATCTATTTGAACTAGTTAAGAAATCTTTGAATAAAATTGGAAGTATGGACGACTTCTCAATTGTCAAAAAGTCGATGGGTGTAGGAGTTGATGGAGCTTCAATAATGCAAGTTCATAGGAATAGTCTTTGTGTAAAGTTATAAACTACTTCTTCACCATACATTATTTTCATTCATTGCATGGCCCATAGAAAGAGTTTAGCATTTAAAATTGTAAGCAAGTTTCCTTCAATATCAAAAGTCAAAAATATAATCCACAAGATCTACTCATGTTGGAGATTGTTGCACTATTTTGTCATTAGTGTTATCATTGATGTAAACCTATAGTGTAGTCATGTTGAGAAGGATTCGTGGTGTTGAGCAGGTGTTGGTAATGCATATGGTTCATTTGGTTTCCAAGTGTTTTTGAGAAAAATTGAATAGGGAGTGTACAAGGTGACAAAGTTGTGTTTTGTATTGTGCTTTGCATTTCTTTATGGTTGAAGATGTGCTTGTGTGGTTTTAATGAGATGATCAGAGGTGTTCAAAGGTGTTATATCTAGATTTTCAAGTTCTGGATCGTGCGGTAATGGAAGATGTGTCTGATAGTGTGTTGCCTATGAAGAAAGTTATCTAGGAGAAATGGAATTACTCTCCATTTCTCTGCATTGAGGTTTCTTGTCTTGCAAATTTGGGAACGTGCTAATATTATTTGTATCTACCTTCCCTTAGAGTTTTTGGTCTTCAATTGTTTTGTAAGGTTGGTCAGTGAGTTGTATGTCTGTGGTAGTGTGGTTGGTTGCACAAGATGATAGTATTCTCAATTTCAAGTGGTTGTGGGAGTGTTGTTGAATATTTTGATGATGTTGGAATATTCCAAGATGTTTTTTCATGTTCTTATGTGGTCTATTGGATTTTTTCAGACATGGTGAAGAGTGAATTGATTATTTGATAGTGTTCGTGCAAGTTTGGCCAACTTGGCGTGCTAACGCTATTTGCGAAGGTGGTTTGTTGTTTGTGGAAGTGTAGTGTAGTGTGTTGGTGTAGATTTGGGTCTTGGTTAACCCTTGGTGTGGTCCACCTTCACTTATTTCCATTGTAGAAGTATTTAGTGCTAATCTATTTGGTGGTTGCACATTTGAGGTGCATACATTTCATTGAGGTTGACCTAGAGAAGCTTTTTGAGGTCGCGAAAGATATAATAATCAAAGTTAATTATTGTAGATGTGTGTGGTGTAGAGTGATGTGAATGTAATAAAGTATTGTGATCTAAGTGTGAGCTTAAATTCCTAAGGCTATCAAAAGCAGTGAGTAGAAGGTGTTTACATTTTTAGTGTACCTGAAGTTGTTGGAGGTAGTGAGACGAAGGTTGTGGATGGTGTACAATTTTTGTGGTGGATCTTCTTGTTGCTCTGAGGTAGTCAACCTCCTTGTAACAGTTTTCTTCTATTCTCTTCTATTTTAAAAAGTGAATCATTTAGGCAATGAACCCTTGGAAACAAGCCATTATTTTCTTCTGGGTAGTGAGCCCTTTCGGTAGTGATATTTTTTATAATCAGTGTTGTTATTCATATATATGTGAGTTAATCCTTATCGTGATTTTCCCTGATTAGGGTTTTCCATGTAAATCCAATGTTCTATTGTGTATGGTTGTTTATGTTTCATTTGTTTGCATTCATATTAACGCATAATAAGGGTTTGAAGGTTAATGAGGGTTTGAATATTTTAATGTACAACTAATTCACCCCCCCTCTTAGTTGTCCTATGTGTCTAACAATTGGTATCAGAGTTATGGTTCATTAGAAGAAGCTTAACTACTTGAAGTAGATCCGGATGGCAAACAAGAATGGTGTTGTAGACACTTAAATAAGTCCTAATCGATATTACACATCTGAATCTTATTACTAACATTGTTCTTCCTAAATCACTTTTGTTCTAACCATTTAATTAAATAATCTTTATTGTTTAGTTAAATTCATCAATTTTTACTATTAATCAAATAATTAAATTTATTAGATTAATTCATCCTCTTCTCACTAATGTTTATCCCATTTAATTAAATAATTCAAATTATTTAATTTAAACCCCTATGTCCTCTCATTTTATTAAATAAATCTAATTATTTAAACAAATGTCATAAATCCCCCCAACTTGCCTAAGTTAATTAATTCTAAATTAATTAACCTTAAGCTACCTCCTAATCCTTATTATCCAATTCTCTAGCTTTTATCTCCACCTTGATCAAATAAACCCCTGGTTTGTTAACCAAGTTGCATATGAAATTCATTTATTTTAATTACTAATTAGCCTATTTTCCCTCGCAAAGGCATATTCTTTGAGAATATTCCCTCAACATGACTTTCCTTCCAAAGGCTTTAAAAGCCTCATACAAATCTCTTTAATGCCTCTTACAAAGGCATTCAATTCTTCTTACATGCCATCTTGTCTCTTACAAGGGCATTCACTCCTCTTACATCCTCACCAACATTCCCTTACATTCTCAACCATATTCATTCAATTCTCTTACATTCTCTGACAATCTAACCTACATGCCTTAACTCATCACTTCTTTCAAAATGTGCTCACACATATCCCCATGGCTTTCATTAGCCTTGTGACAAGTGTCACAAAGCTATTGGCTCCAATCCCACATTGCTCAATTTCATCTATTCTTCAACCCTTCACTCCTATAAATAGAGGTTTCCTCTGTTGAATATGGATTCACAACTTCATGCATTGTTACTCTACTCAGATTCATCACTTAGCTATAGACTTTCATCATCATATTGGCTTTAGTTCATCATATTTTGCATCAAAATCACCATTGTTCATCAAGGATCTTGAATATTATCACAAGGTATTGGGAAAGGGCCACTTTCCACATCAAAGTGACACCAATCCCCCTATGGGATGGAGGTTTGATCTATTTGGATAGGTTTACATGCTTTGTTTCATGTTTTTTTATCTTTGTATGATGAAGAATCTCATAGGGAATTATTGTTTATGCTTTCTAATGTGACTAACCTTGTTTGTTTTGTCTATGTTTAGCTAGGTGCAGATTATCATTCACATTTTGGCACTAGAGGGAGGGCTAACTGGTTAAAATTTTGACATTTTGGCTTAAAAATCACATTTTTATAGGTCCTAGAAAAACAACATTTTTTTGCAACCAGAGCGTCACCTTTGCATATTGTGTCACCATTGCTAGAGCCGCTTCCGCAAATAGTGTCACTATTGTGTTAAGAAGTCATTTTGATGAATATCATTACTTCTATCTTTTCATTTTTGTGTTGCCTTTGCTAGACCATCACTTTTGACTTCTCAGTTTTTTGTGTTTTTGCAAGTTTTCACTAGAGCATCACTATTGTTTCAACGTCACCTTTGTCATCCCAACACCGCTTTTGTGCTCACTCTTTACAACAAAGTGTCGCTTTTTTCAAAGAGCATTGCTTTTGTTGAAGCAGCACTGCCTTTGCTAGTCCAGAGTCACTTTTGTAGATTTAAGGAGTGAACCATTGACTTGAAAATTGAAAAGCATTTTGATGCTCATTGTAATAGCTTATGACATATTGCGGCCTTTCATTTTCTGTTTTAGGACCAACTAGTTTCATTTTGGGCTTAAAATTAACCATTGCTTTGAATTTTTCAAATTTGGTTAAAATTGAACCTACAAACTCACTAGTCATTGCTATGTTGGGCTAAAATTGAACAAAACAAGCTCACACTCAAATTTGGTGCTTAGAACAAAGTCACTATTGTGTTGAAGGATAAAATGAATAAGTGTTTTGAGTGAGTGATCTTGTCTTTGACACACTTTAAGTGTGTATCCTCTCCCCTTGCGGTTTGTGCAATCTTGGGTGAAGAGAAACACTCAAAAGTGTACCTTTTTTATTTTTATGTTGAGTCACCTTTAGAGGGCCTGCCTCCCAGCTTGTGAGAGGGAACAACCCAAGTGGTACTTTCATTTCAGACTGCTATACAAATTATTTGTGGGTGTGACAAAATTCATCAACCACCTGGTGTAGATGTTCTATATCAACAAAAGTCTCCCTTAGTATCCTTGTGATGCATAAAAACCCTTAGATCTTTCTAAGGGCTGGGAGACCTCTTAATTGAGTGAATCGTCATATGTATAGATACTAGTTTATCCCAAAATATGGTCATTAAAAGCCTTTGTTTGTAGTGGCCCACTTGTCCATCCAAAGAGTTCTTTAAGGTGGTGCATTGGAATTTACTTCCAAGAAGCTACTTGCCATGTCCAATTTTGGTTAAAGTGTATAGGTTAAGAGTTTGATTATTAACATACCTCTACACTCTTCCCTCAATTGCATGTAAAATCATCTCTTCTACTACGAAGGGCATGAGGCAAGCCCACTAAGAAGAATGTACCATTGAGCTAGGATTGTGTTGCTTGTGAGTTAGTTTTAACACATTGCTTGGTTCCAAAACATTGAACAATCGTCAAATTTCAAACCCTTTGAAAATTGTGAATCCCTTTGAAGAGTCCAATATTAATGCTTGTCCCTAAGAATTTTATCTTTAGAGGCTTTCATATCTTAATTCACACTCTTCAAAGTCAACTTAGGGAAACTATGGCCTTGGCTTCTTGATTTTCACATAATGGACCTTGTGGAATGAAAGGTTACTTAGACATAGACATTTATTTTGAAACTTAAGCAAGACAAGTGGATGTGGTAAAAATAAATTCATTAATCAAGATAAACTTGCAATTGAACCCCACACATGTGCCTGTCTTCATGATCTCTTGCAAGGTCAAAACCCCTAAATGAAAAGCCACATTCTATTTTTTTCAAAAATAGACATCATAGTTCAAAGTCTATCAAGAAACAAATCTTGAAGAACTACCAAAATAAGGACATCTTGGTGAGAAATTTTTATACACGTTCTTTAAGGAACAAATCAAACTTGCATATTCAATATGAGCCTAACATTTAAAGCATTGATCTTTTGGGTTTGAGTTACTCATAGGGTAAAGCATGTTCTTCAATATCTTGGTCTTGTAAATAAAGTCTTTTTAGGTTCATTTAGGATCAAAACAAATATTTCATCCATCCCAAACATCTATCAAAATCCATCCCACACAACTTTTTAGAGCTTTGGAAACTTCATTATGCTAGACTTGGGTAAATCATTTAAACCACATCAAAATCACCTTGTTTAATTGGGTGTGTGGGAATGAATCCTTTCTCACACATTTAGTTAAATTAGCATCCTTTGAACTAGTTTATCCAAAGATCACAAGTCCATCTTAGGATTTACAAGTTCATTATCCAAATCCAAGAATCAAAATAAAATCCTAAAGTCTAGTATTACCCAAAGCTCTTAAAAAGTTCAAACACCCATATCATTCACCCCTCATTCTTCATACCATCACCATTTGATCCTAGCACCCTAGAGGTTCTTTTTTTACCTAAATTTAGATCAACCAAAGAAGTTGAAATCATCACACATACTTTCTAAATTTGATCCCAATTTTATGGTCCAAACAAGATCACAACACAAGAAGAGCATGGAGCAAAACAAGGAAACATCAACCATGATTGATTTGAGCCAAAATGAATTTGATCCAAGGGCATCTACCAGCCCTCTACCTAATCTCCCTCAACCACCTCAAGATTCTCAAGAGGGGGGGTGTCAAGTGGAGGATGTCACAAACAATTATAAAGAGATGTCCTATGATGAGTTTCTTGAATTAGTACAAAATCTAGACACCCACAAACTTGTCAACACGGTCATGAGACTAAACCCCACCCAATACATGTTGGATTTGGCCAAAGGAGGGGCTAAACTACCTTCCAATTTTGATGTGAGCACCATCATTGAACAACCCACAGGAACCATTCTGCAAGCATCTTTCACACCATCTTTTCCAACCATAGTCCAACCCATCTCCCAACCATCATCATCACATGTGCCAAGTCAACCCATGACCACCAAAGGGATCTCACTACTTCAAGCTCTTCAATGGAATCCACTTGTCAACAATCAAAACTTGGAGGCCAACATGGTCTTGGGTATTACCAACACTATCCCACAAGACAATCAACAACCATATGTGCCACTTGTCATCCACGACATGAACAATTCATTGAATTTTTGTGCCACACTCCCCTATACCCTTGATACACAAGGTTACACTCCAAATATTTCACAAGGACAAGTGGATCTATTTGGACAAGTGGGCACCTTTGATGCTTCCTCTTCACTCCTTGGACACACATCACAAACATATCCACTAGCTCCCATCATAACTCCATCACCTACATTGATCCAAGGTTTAAAAAAATTGTTTCATCAAGTACCTTGCCTCAAAATCAAACTAATCAACTAACCTATCAAACACAAATCAAGTCAATTCATCCATCGTAAATCCAAATACGCCACTAATATCACAACACCAAGTGGCCTCATCCCAACCATTGATCACACCATCAACCACATCCCAAGCATCCCAAAGCCAAGTCTCACAAGGGTTAATCACATCAAATCCAATTCCAAATCCACCATATACAACCCAACCCCTTGTCATCACACAACAACCCCTCAAAATATCATCACAACAAAATCCACCACATCCACTGCAAAATCCCAATGCAACAAATCAATATAGTATCACATTGCAAGTTGCACAACAAGCTTACCAAAATGAATTGCACCAATTACAAGCACAAAAAGCATAAGCACAAGTGCAAGCATAAGCGCAAGCTCAAGGTCAAGCACAAGCACAAGTTCAAGCAACTCACAGTAGCAAGCACAACAAGTAGCACAACAACAAGCATAAGCACAAGCACAATACCAAGCACAACAACAAGCGCAGGTGCAAGATTTACAACAACAAGCCTATCAAAAATCCCTACAATAACACCACACACAACAACAGGCATTGATAGCACAACAACAACAAATAGTGCAACAAAAAGCACAACAACAACAACAACCCCAACAACAAGCATTTTTGGCACAACAACAGGTGTACCAACAAGCATTGCTCGCACAACAACAAGGCTTCCAACAAACCTTCATGAACATGCAACAAAATACCTTGAACTTTAACACACAAGGAACTTATGTCACCCCATCATTCACACAACAAAATAACCCCAAACACATCACATAACATCCTCAACTCATCAACCATACCATATCAAAACATGTACATTCCACCACCTGATCCACAAAATGATTTTTTCACATAGGTCAAATTTCTCTCACAACAAATACAAGACATTCAATCTGGAAATGAAAAATCATATATGGGAAGAGAAAGAGATGGAGATATATGGGAAGAGAAAGAGAGATGGAGATATATGGGAGAGAAAGGAAAAGAAGAGAGGCGGAGATAGAGAGTTAGATGGATAAGGGGGATAGGAGGAGAGATGGTGAGAGATAGAGAGGGGAGGGAGAGAAAGGGATTTAGATAGAAAGAGATAGAGAGAGGAGTAAGAGGAGATAAAAGATAAATAGAGATAGAGATATAGAGTAGGAGAGATGGAGTGAATGAGAGAGAAAGGGAGAGGAGAGGGAGAGATAGCTCAATAGATAGAGGGGGAAGAGGGAGTGACATAGATAGTGGGAGATATAGAGATATAGAGAGCGACAGGGAGAGATATATCAATCACCCTCCCTATATCTCTATCTATTCATCCTTATCTCTTTATCTCTCTACCCCCTCTATCTCTTTGTCTCCCTTTTCTATTTGTATGTTTGTCATTATCTCCCTCTCTCTCTATATTTTCTTCCTTATATATATTTATCTTTGCCTCCTTAAGTGTGCAATGGGTACATTGAAGAGGTCTTAAAGGAGAACTATCATATCTTTAATCAAATGGCATGCTACCTTGAGCATAACTCCCCAAGGACACATGCCATCCTTGGATTGTTGACATGAAACAACCAATCAAATTTAGTTTCTCTCTCTCATATTAATATATATTACTATTATATTAAATATATATTATATTAATTATATTTTGTATTATATAAAAATATACTTATTATTAATTATTAATTATAATAATTTTATACGTATTTAATAATTTTGTTAAAGAATATAATATATAATTATAATAAGTTGAATAATTATATTATTTATTATGTAAAATATAGCTAATATATGCTTAACTATATTGTAGAATATTAAAACCTAGCTAAATGGTGCCAAAATTTTGAACTTAATTAACATACTGTAAAATTTAACGAAACCAAGTTGTAACTCGTCAAATTGGAGAAGCGAAAGGTCAATGCCAGGGTCGAGGAAGAGTTTGGAGTAAACAAGGTCAATACCAAGACCTATCTAAGAGTTTGGAGGAGGAAAACAAGGTCAATATTAGCCGAGGAAGAGCTTGGAGGAGGAAAATAAGGTCAATACCAGTGTCGAGGAAGAGTTTGAGTTAAAAAAGGTCAATACTCAATGCTCTAATGTAAGAGTTTGGAGGAGGAAACAAGGTCAATATCAAATACCAAGGAAGAGTTTTGAGGATGAATACAAGGTCAATACCAAATACTAAGGATCTAGGTTGAGGGCACTCGTGGAAAATCAATTTTAACAAGGGAAATGAGTAATCAGAAGCTCGCACCCCTCATTCTCTTTAACCTTCAATTTTCATGCCTAGTTTCCAAATATCTCAGACATTGGCACCCCCATTCTCGTAAATGGTATAAGATAAGATAAAAAAATAAAATAGCTTAGTCTTTCTACATTTTTATCCACCTCACCTCAGTCTTGAAAACTCCATAATCTTACCCACATCTTGGTTGAGGTCTAGGATTTCATCACACATAGCCTTCATCGCGATGAGTCTCTGGCACTTGTAGACTTAGCCCAAGTATATATAGGCTAAGGTAGATCTAATGAATGGAAATAGAGGCATACAATTCTTTTCTTAATACCTCCACCACAAACACATATGCAAGGTGTTGGTTGTTTTTACGGTAAGCAGGCTGATCTTCTAATCTACCTATGGAATTGCCAATTCCAATAAAGGGCAACTCGAATGACCTGGACCAACTGACGAGGATTTCAAAGACCTCCTACACTTTGGGCTCTGCAAGACCCGGGAGGGTGATCCATTAATGCATTTACAACCTCTGCACCACCATCATAAACAATATTAACAACAACAGATAATCTCATTTAATAGCTCAACATAATAGGATAATACCAAATAGAATTGGTTGTTTATCAATAATATCAACTATTTGGAGCATGAGATAACTACAACATTTCACAGTAGAAGATAGTCATTGATTTTCAATTTGCAGCAAGCTCTAGGTAAAAGGCAAACAAATACTAAACCATATGAATAAATACAACTTAGATCAGTGCCATATATTCATTGGGGGAGTCAAATTCATAAGCATCTAAGGGTTTATGACAAATTTAACACATAACATATAAAATCCTTGATAACATTGTTTTACAATCTCATCAATATGTATTCTAAACCCAATACTACTTATCAAATCCTTATACATAACATATCCACCTACAATCCTTATTCAAGATTTTAATTAATTCCTTGAATTAAAACAAAAACAAGAATCATACACACCACAAAAGTGAGATGAACAAAACAACCCTTGATCATTTTATTCAAAATTCAGATATGCTTGTACAATGGAGAGACATGAGTTTGAATTAATCATATCAATTCAAATGCTAGTACTGCCATAAAACATCAAACCCCCAGGAATTCAAAACCTACTACAGAATGACTCAAAACCTAAATTGCATTTTCCCTAAAACCATCAGACTTTACAATTTGCTCTGCAACTTCATCTAGACTCCTAATTCAAAATTATCTAAATTGCTAACCTCAGACTTCTAGCCTTGAAATCCTTTCCTTATAGAAAAAGAAGGAGCAAACAAGACGGCCGTAAAGCACACGTGTCACCAGCCACTTGGACCGCCTTGTGATATTCAATTTTTTTTTTACAATAGCAATCTCCTCAGAGAATCTTCTTGTTCATCGTGCCCACTGAGAATGGTTGATGCAGCAACAAAAACTTCAAGAATTATGCACCTAGATTGTCACCAAAA